>PVIU01008108.1:0-85433 GCA_004026605.1 Ondatra zibethicus
CCCATGTGTAACATGGGGAATAGGGCTTCCTTTCCAGCTTGGCCATGAGGACTGATGTATAGACATACGTACATGTGCACACATGTCAGAACATATAAATGTTAGCCGGTATAATTCATTATTCCTTTCACATGCCAAGTAGGACTTCAAGTATCTGTTGTTATAACACATTGGGAAGTTGCATGAGACAAGCAGCTATAAGCCAGCCTAGCCCTCTTTGGCAAGGTTCACAATAAAGTGCCATCTGTCTGACCATGATGCCCATTCCAGCAGAGGTGGGGTGACACAATGCTCAGGACTGACTTTCCCAGGTTTGAAGCTCTCTAGGGATGCCTCATGCTCACCCCATCTTGTCTGCAGTGTGCCTCTGCCTCCTCTATACTCCCAGAGGTTGAGTGCAGTATGTCCCACAGTGGGGAGAGCCAGGGCAATAGCACACACCCGGCAGCCATGAGCTTGCCAACTGGAGTGTGACCCAGAGCTGCTCTGTAGACGTGTTGCCATTGTCTCCCCAGCTGTTCTCATCAGGGTAATTAATGTAATTAACAATCAAGGCTTTAATTAGAGATGTTTAATGAGAGACACTTAGAATTATCACCCCAAAGTGATCTGAAGAAACAGGGAACTTTTTATGGCGTGTCTACTAAGTACTTTCCAAGTAGCACCTTATTTAACTTCTGTGATGATTCTTTGGTGTCAGTATTAAATTTAAGAGCACTTACAGGGCATCGTTAATGATGAAGATTGCCATCATCTCCTGCAACTACCTTTCCCATCATCCCTAGACTGGAGAGCAGAACCTTCTTGCCATCTAATACTGAGACCAGATCCCTTTCCCTTCTTCTTTCTCTCATTTATCTCTACATCTATCCCACCCATACCCACCCTTCTTTCCCTCTACTATCTCTGTATTTCTATATCTGTCTGTCCATCTATCTATCTATCTATCTATCTATCTATCTATCTATCTATCTATCTATCTTTTCTATCTATCATCTATTTATCAATCTATCTATCTATCATTCACTCTAGTTCTGTCTTTCTTGTGAACAGATAGAGTGAGGTGGTCATTAGTGAATAACAAAGAGTGGCCACTAAGAATTGAGGCTGAATTTTTAAAATTGTATTGCTTACTTATTTGTGTGTGTGTGTGTGTGTGTGTGTGTGTGTGTGTGTGTGTGTTGTGTCCATGCCACAGGATGCATATGTAGGTAAGAGAAAGTTTGAAGAGTCAGCTATCTCTTTCTACCATGTGATGCCCAAGGACTGAACTCTGGTCTCCAGGCTTGTTGGCCATGGCCTCTACCAGCTGAGCCATCTCACTTGCCCTTGTCTAGAATTTTTAACTTGAACTTGAGGCTTGCAGAGCCACCAGGTCAAAACTTGTGGCTAAGGTCATCTACTCTGTGGTATTTTGTTTTTGCAATACAAACTGCAGAAGATCCCCCCAACCCCTAGCATCTTTGAAGTATTGCCTTCTGTTGACTTGCATGTAAATGCTGAAGTCCTTAGTGTCTAGATTCTCAAGTCTTAGAAACTTTTAGCTAATGGCTTCACCAACCTGCCACATCCCGGGACTTGAAGGCATATGCCTAGGAACTGGATTGTTCTGTGTTCTGTGCAGAATATATATCTGCTTCCTTGGTGTCCCCAGCAACAGCTTCTTAGAATGCAAAAGCTAGTGAGCCCAGAGTAAACTCAGAGCCCTGACAGTCTATAATCCCATTCTCACCAAAGGATGTTGAAGTCACATTGCTGCTAATAAAGCCATCTTTAAATCTAGGCACAAACCATACATGGACCTACTCTGGGCAAAGCCAGTCACTCTGTCACCTGTGGAGTGTTCAGGGGTGTGAGTACCCCTGAAAATATTGGGGAATAATGCTGAAAGTCGCACCTTAATTTCAGCTTTCTCTGGAATTTTCTGATCATTTTAAAGTTTTGACATTTTCTTGGTTCGAAGACCTTAGAACTCGCAAATGACTAAGCAACTTCACCCAGGAGACACATTCGATCAAGCACATGTTCGCTGGGCTAAAATAAAAGTGGAAAGGAAAGAAAATCACTGTCAAAAGATCTCCCATATCTCTGCTTTACCTCCTATGACAGAACTGCCTCACATCTAGGAGAAACCCTAAAATATGCCCATGAATAGAAAAAGACACAGTTCATGCCTAATTTCTACTTCTTAGAAGTTAGAAGCTTTAGATATACAGAATCTTTGATTTTACCTTTTTTAAAAGAATTATTTATTTTAATCTAGACTGCAATTTTCTCTCCTCTTCTCCTCCCAGCCCCTCCCCCTGCAACTCCCCTTTGCCTCCCTCCCTCATCCCTTTCTTCACTGTTTCTATTCAGAAGAGTACAGGCCTCCCATGGATATCAACAAAGCATAGCATATCAAGTTGCAGTAAGACTAAACACCTCACTTTGTATTTAGGCTGGGCAAGGTGACCCAGTATGAGGAGTAGGATCCCAAAAGCCAGTAAAAGAGTCAGAGACAGCCTCTTCTCCCACTGCTAGGAGTCCCAGAAGAAGACCAAGCTACACAACTGTCACATATATGGAGAGGGCCTAGGTCAGTCCCATGCAGGTTCCTTGGTTATTGGCTCAGTCTCAGTGAACTCTTATGAGCTCAGGTTTGTTGATTCTGTGGATTTTCTTGTGATATCCTTGACTCCTCTGGCTCCTACAATCCTTCCTCCTTCTCTTCCACAGGAAATCCAAGTTTGGCCTAATGTTTGTCTGTGGGTCTGCATCTGTGTCTATCAGTTGCTGGATGAAGCATCTCTGATGACTGTTGGGTTAGGCACCAATCTATGTGTATAGCAGAATATCATTAGGCATCATTACATTGACTTTTTCCCCCTCCAGTCCTGTTTGGGTCCATCCTAGGTCTCTGGACCATCCAGCTTCTTGGTCCTGGCCCTCCAGGCAGTGTTAGGAGTAGGCTCACTCTTATGACCTAGGTCTTAGGCTGGACCAGTTATTGATGGGCCATGCCTACAATCTCTATGTCACCCTTACCCCAACACATCCCATAAGTAGAACTGTAAGTCTAAGGTTATGTGGTTGGGTTAGTATTCCAATCCCTCCACAGGTAGTCTTGTCTGGTTTCAGGAGGTATCCCCTTTCACTAGGTGTCTTAGCTGGGGTCTTCCTTATAGAATCTTTGGAGTTTCCCTTGTACCAGGTTTCTACTTGATCTCAAAATACCTCCCCTTTCTAGTCATCTCTTTTAGTACTCTTCCTCTCTATTTACCCCCCACCCCCAAACTGACCCCTCATGTTCCCATCTCCCCACAAACTGACCCCTCATGTCCCCATCCCCACCTCCCCTAGTCCACCCTTGCGATCTCTTTTATTTCTCCTTCCCATGGAGATTGAAGCATCTCCCTTGAGCCCTCCTTGTTACCTATCTTCTCTGGGTCTGTGGATTATAGCCTGGCTATCTTTTACAGCTAATATGTACTTATAAGTGAGTACATACCACGTTTGTCTTTCTGGGTATGGGTTACTCTCCCAGAATGATATTTTTCCTAGATGGACTAGTTCCTAGTCCATCCATTTGCCTTCAAATTTTACAGTCTCTCTGCTTTTAAAAGCTGAGTAATATTCCATTGTGTAAATGTACCACATTTTCTTTACCCATTCTTTGGTTGGTGGGCATCCATGCATGTCTTAACAAAGCTTTTTGTTGGCCACCAGATCCCATTTCCTTATGAAGTATGTCTGAGCTCTGACCATTTCTGATTGAGAAGGAGTGTAGTTGAGCCAGGACCTCTGAGGCTAAGGTGTGGCCTTGTGGTGGGAGGAGGCCTCTTGAGGGGTAACTTGATCTGTGACCTCGGGCTTGGAGCAGGAACTGGAAAAGACAGAACGCCTGAAAACAGAACCACGTTGTAAAAGCGTAGACAGGTTCGCCTGTGATCTTTCATGGGGTTGACATCTACAGCAAAGAGCGATGACCTTGCTTCCCTCTTTTCCTGTTCTTAACTAGGAACAGACACAGCCACCTGGGAGCCCCAGGAAAGAGGTGTTGGGGGAGGGAATGCTGCCTACACTCAGGATAGGTCTGAAGGCAGCTCAGAGGGTGCCCTTCTGAGGCATGCCGACACACCAGCCCTAACATATTGGGTGTTTTATTTGTAGTTTTAGAAAATGATTTTTTTCTCTGATATCTAAATTTAATCAGCTCATGAAAAAAAAATCAGTGTATTTTTCTTTTCTTCTGAAAGCAATGCTCTAAGGTAAAGTCACTCAATTAGCTCCACTCCACTGGAGTGGACAAGCCTGGCCTGCTTTTATGGGCTTCCCTTTCCGGACCCCATGAAACCCTGGCTGAGAATGTCTGCATTAATCATCTTGGTCTTTTCTCAAGCGTAGACCCAAGGAAGGTTTGGATGGGGCGATCCTTGACCTTGTTGCTTTCTGTCTTACATTAAACAGCCCTGTACAGTAGATTTGATCATCCTTACTTCAAAGGTAAATTTTACTGAGGCCTGAGGTAGATACTCCTTCTCTAATGGTTCCTCTCTGTGAAAACCAATCAGACCCTCTTGTTAGAATGCAGAGGGGGTACAGCAGAGATCAGCTGGAGGCATAGTTATGAGTTAGGCAGCACCACTAACCCACAGAGGTGGCCCCATCACTTGGATAGTGGGGGGCATGGTCTGAATTCGAATGCCCACTTTCTGTTCCGGCCCATTCTAGCCTCTTCTCGTTGTCTGTGGAGTTCAAGTTGATGTCCTGCTGGCCCCACATCTTGGCAGCCAGCGATTCACACTCCAGTTCATACAGCTTTTGCCAGATCCCAAAGCTGTCATGCAAGATCTCCACAGATGTGGGGTGCCCTGAAAGAGCATCACTATATCAGGATACAGTTGTTGAGGAGGCTGAACCTCGAGAAAGGGGGTTCAAGTGTGGGCTCTGCCTGGCAGTCTCTCCCTTCCCATATTTGCATACCCTATTCTTACCACCATTGCTACTTACCACGAAGTCCCCTTTGACCTCTTCCTTACCAAGTCCTTTTGGCTGGGCCCCTCAGATTCTATCCTGTTGCCTGGATCCCTCTCCATCTCTGTCTACCTTTCCCCCCCACTCTTGGGGGTCCCACTGTACAGAAAGGGCCCAGCTTCTACACATGATGGAAAGAAAAGGGGATTTTCCTGTTCAAGTCTTTCATAAATTGGAGGGGGCTTTTATTTTAATTTTTCTCAGCTATGAGCCAGATAGAAAGCCTATTGCAGGTAAGGTCAAAGCCACGAAGCAGAAGGAAATGGTTCCAGCCTGACTTTAACATCAGGGAGCTCCATGGAGAGGCACCTAGGAGGCAGCTGAGGTCAAGATCAGCAGGGCAAAGCATGCAGGAAGTCACAGTCATTGTCATGAAGCTCTCTGATGGCCTTTGGTGCTGTGCTATTGCCCACAAATCCACACGGTACAAGATTCGAAGTGTTGATGTTTTTGTCTTGGAATTCTGGGAGCTGAAGCAATTCATCTTCAGGATTGATTCTCCCACAATTCCCAAAGCAAGGGGGCAATGGCTGCTGATCCAGGATCTGGAAACAGAAGACGGAGGACTGCTTTTTCCATGAAAATATATGTGCTATTCTTTGGGGGGAAGGCAGCCTTTTCTAATTATCCCCAGGCAGGTTGTCACATCAAGGCTACTCTGTATCCATGGATCATTCATCCTTGTCCAGGCATCCTTTCCTACATCCTCTCTCCTCCTCATCCCTTCCCCCTTCTCTCTCCCTCCTCTTCCTGCCCCGCTCTTCCTCTTCTATTCATCATTCCATAACACAAGAACATACTATTTCTGGTTTCAAAGCAGGGGAGGAGGGAACCTTGCCCACAGTCAAATGTGGAACTATTGACTTCTTTGGCTCATGAGATTGTGAGCAGAAGCCCTGGCTTCCTGTCCACAGCAAAAGGCTTTAGTTGAGGTAATAATGGCCACCACAGGAGAAGATGAAATGGGGCCATGAGAGCCTGTGCTTGTCACAACAGCCAGTTCAGCAACTCTGTCTCTTATGTACTTACTGTGTGTTCTTAGAGTTGCCATTGTGGTCCACACATATCAGTGGCAGTGTGTACTGGTTCATGGTGGAAGGCAAGGGTGCGGTCTTGTGTTCCAAGTCTCTCTCTCTCTCTCTCTCTCTCTCTCTCTCTCTCTCTCTCGTGTGTGTGTGTCTGTGTGTGTGTGGTGTGATCTAATATGTGGGTGTGCATACTTGTGTGTGGATGCCCCTGTGTGTTCATCTGTTCAGGCCCGTGTGTCCAGGCCAGATATGAAGCACAATGTCTTCCTTTGGTTGTTCGCACCTGATTTTTCCAGACAGGGTCTCTCAGTGAACCTGGACCCTCTGCTTTAAGCTAGACAAACAGACTGGACTTCCCCCTAGAGTCTGCCTGTTTCTACCTGTCCACAGCACTGGGGTATTAAGCATTTGCTGCCAAGTCTGGCTTTATACCCTGGAACTGAAAGACTGAACTCAACTCCTCACGCACAGCAGGCACCTTACCCCATGAGCCGTATCTGCATCCCCACACCCCATATTTCCTGGTAACCATGATTTCTACAATCTTTCTGTGCATTCTTCTGCCATACCTTGCCCACAATGGGGTTTCTCTTCCACAAAATGTACCGGTCTCTGCCCTTCCAAGCCATGCAGGAACACCGGTGTGATGGTTGGGGTTCTTCTTAGTCCATTGCCTTGGCCACTCAGCCATGACTGTCAACTCTTTTGTTTGTTTGATTTTAAGGCAGGGCCTGTCTTACCCCAGCTGTCCTGAAACTTGTTATGTAGACCAGCCTGGCTTTGAACTCGCAGAGACTTATCCTTCCTCTGCCTTTTGAGTGTTGTGGTTAAATGGATGCAGTTTTCCACTAAGTTAATCTTGCTTCTGATTGCCTAGTTTGAATTATTTTTAAAATGTGTCCCAGCTTCCAAACTTCCTATCCCATCACTTCCTGTGCCGCAATCCTGCAGCTAGAGTCTACCCAGGCGCCGGTAGGAGTGGCTTTTGGTCTTGGGGTACCTGCCCAGTCCCTTCTGTTGTTTCTGTGCTGTTTGCTTTCCAGTTCCCAAACATCCATTCTCACTGCCCTATCCCCCACCCGCCCCACACTCTAGATTCTGACATTCATCCATCTCATACTCTCTTAACGACTCAAAGTTCCCAGCCACTGTAACTGTATTTCTTTTTCTTGGGCCACCACTAAACTCTCTTGGCTCAGGGAATGTCTGAGCAGAGGGAGCTATGAAGCACCATTTTGTCCACCTCCCATCTTACCCTGGGGTTATGGAGATTCAGGAAGAGGGTCGGGGTGGACACAGGTGCAGCATGGGCAGGTCCAAGGGCAGAACTGAGTTTTGTGACTGAGCCATTAGCACCAGGTGTATTGCCCTTGGCAGGCAATGTGTTCATGGTGCAGCCTGAAGTACCAACATATGTGGACTTTAATTGAAAGGTGTTAGTGGGTGTTCCAAGGGTATATTAATTACTTTTCCATTGTTGTGACAAAACTCTATGAGCAGGGAAACTTGTATAGAAGGAAGACTTTATTTTTGGCTATGGTTCCATGGGGTAAAGAGTGTATCACCATCACTACATCAGGGAAGCATCACAGCCATCCCCAGGCATGGCAACAGGAACAGCTGAAAGCTTGCTTCTCCAACCACAACCAGAAAGCAGACAGCACAGTGGAAATGACTAGGGTCTTTGAAGTCTCACCGTCTACCCCTAGTGGTGTGCTTCCTCCATCAAGGCCCTACTTGCTAGTTCTCACCTACCTCAAATGGTGTCACCGACTGGGACCAGTTATTCAGATACCTGAGGAGATTGGAGACATCCATCTCCTTCAAACCATCTCAAAGGGGGGGAGGGTCTGAACGTCAAGCTGGCCCAGGGTAGATGTGTCCAGGTGATGGCTGAGGTAGGATAGGTGCCCTGTCACCACATGGGGTGGCAAGGGCACTGTTGGGATAACGGTGGTGAGGCAGCATCTTCAAGGATTATCTGGCAGGACAGTATATACTAACCAATATGGAGCCAGTGAAAGAATAATGAAGTCTCGGTACCCTGGCTCCAGCCACTATCATTTGACCCTTGTGACTGTGTGGACCCGTTAACCATGCAGTTTTATCTGTTACCAGAGTCTTAAATGCTATTGCCCAAAAATATCACAAATGATATCTCTCCGAGAAATGAAGTTTCACTGGAAGGTTTTATTATACAAAAAAATTCAGGCTTACATTGTAGATTTTCCAATTTTATAGTCCCTTAGGGTTTTTTCTTTGTTCGTACTTGATTATCTTGTATCCAAGTTAGCGTACCAAGCTGGTGTGATCTCAGCTGGAATATCTCTGAGAAATTCTGGAAATCATGCTTTCAAGCTGAAATTGAGGGTTTGTCAGACTCCATGTTTAGGGAGTGTGTTCTTTTCCAAATCCAGTGGGACACCTTTAGGATCCCAGAGACAGGATGACTCATCTCACTGGGCCTCAGGAGTCTTCGCACAGTGGGAGTCACGGGCTTCAGTAGTGTCTTAAGAGGAATAAATTCCAGGTCCTATTTCCTCATTGGTGTACTCAGTCTAGGTGCCAGGGCCTAAAGAAATACATGGCACACACCACCTGTGGTTCTCAACAGATTGAGGTGGTCAGTACCCTATCCAGAACTGTGTAGGCAGGACACAGAGAAGCCACGAGACCTCTCTAAGACAAAATTAGGGCTCACGGTCTGTGTATGAATCAAGCTTCTGGAGGTTGTTTTGGTTTGGTTTTGTTCGTCATCACCCTCCCATGCCAACTCTTCTTTAGGTTCTCTCCTAGGAGTCTTTTCATGATTGTGTATTCTGCTGCAGCTTTCTGAGGATGGTGCTGGCAGGAAGTTACTGACTGCCCTCTAGGCAGGTTCAGTGTGGCAACAGTCTGGAAAGTTCTCAGTTTGAGGTATCTTCTTTAAGGTCATTGTGTGTGTGTGTGTGTGTGTGTGTGTGTGAATTTGTGTGTGTATGTGTGTATGTGTGTGTGTATGGTGTATGGTGTATGTGTGTATGGTGTATGGTATATGTATGTGTGAATACGTGTGTGTGTATGTGTGTGTAAATGTATATGTATGGTGTATGTGTATATGTGTATGTATGGTGTATGTATGTATGTGTGTGTGTATGTGTATGGTGTATGTGTGTGTGTATGTCTGTGTGTGTATGTGTGTGTATGTATGGTGTATGTGTGTGTGTATGTATATGTGTGTATGTGTGTGTGTGTGTGTGTGTGTGTGTGTGTTGGTGTGATATGCTGAAATGGCTTTACTGCCATAGTGAAAGTGGATACTAGCCACTGATGAAGCCATGCGTAGAGCTTTATCACTGACACACAGAGCAGCATAGAGAAATCAGAAAGGACTGAGAAGGAGAAGTCACAGCACATAAACAACATCCACTAAAGGAATCACAGTGTTAAAAGAATATGGAATATGTGTCTACTGGGAACTTCCGAGGCACCAACTCAGGCGCAAGCTCAGCAGCAGATATAGGGACAGAGATGTAGTAAGACAGATGCAGTCCCTCCAAGATGCTCAGTCTGATGAGGAGGAAGGGGAACGTGTGTTACCATGCAGCCTGTGAGTTACCCTCTGGAGATGGGTGCAGCAGGAGTGGGTGAAACGGGAAGCTGTGTCAGGATAAGGATACTTGCGTGGAATCTTCAGACCAGACGGGGACGCTAATGGGAAAGCAGGCATGTCGCACGGCTCCAGCACAGGCAAGGGAGCTGAGCGTGCAGAGCAGACAGGGACCTCCTTGGAACAGGACAGAAACATGTGCAAGGAAGTGACAGAAGCACAAGGTAACGGGACAAAAAGGGGCAGCCTGTGCATTTTCATGGCTTTTACTGATCAGATTCTCCTGCTGGAAGTCCCTGGAAAACTGCCATCTAGATATTTAAGACCAGACATAACTATTATTAATTAATTAATTATTAATTTTATGTGTGTGCTCATGTGCACAGGCATGTGAAGACCAGAGGAGATCCTTGGGTGTCCTTCCTCAGGATACTGTCCACTCTGTTTTACCTACAATTTTCCAAGTTGTCTAGATTGGTTGGCCAGTAAGCCTCAAGACTGTGCTTGTTTGCCTCTGTCTCTCTAGTGCTGAGATTTCAAGTATTTCCTTACAACAACCTTGTTTTTTATGTAGGTTCTGGGGTTCCAAATCAGGTCCTCGTGTTTATGTGGCAAGGAATTTACCTACTGAGCTATATGCCCAGCTCCCGGGAATCACTTTTTGATGGAGTTCATCGAAATTACATAGTAACAGCTCCTGGTTACACAGACAGGGAGGATTCCCTACCTCTTCTGCAGTCAACCGTGGCTAATGTATGCTGTGCTAGGTGGCGTGATGCTCTGCAAGAATGAGAACGCTGTGTCTGCCCAACAGAAGAGCATGCGCCACATATGGTTATGGGGAACTTGAAAAGAGGCGAATGTAACTGTGGATCTGAATTTTAATTATATTCCATTATGATAATTTAAATGTAAACAGCCACATGTGGTTAGTGGCTACTGTATTAGACATACAAAATACACTTCGAACATTTTTACTTGCTCCAGTTTTGGCAATTTTTTATCACATTCTCCTCTGTGTTGTCTTGTTACTGTTTGGTTAATTATTATCAACAAAAAAATAAGCCTCGGGCTAGGCAGTGGTGGCGGAAACTTTTAATCCCAGCATTTGGGAGGCAGAGACAGGTAGATCTCTGTGAGCTCGAGGCCAGCTTGGTCTATGGAGTGAGTGCCAGAACTGTTTCACAGAGAAACAAACAAAAAACAAAAACAAAAAAACCCACGCTGAATAAATTAATAAACTAACCCCATGTTTAGAAAGCTCAGTGGGTCCTCTGTCTTGAGATGGCCTGTGCCTCCTTGCAGCTTCTGCAATAGCTGCAATGTTTGGGGTCTCTACCACGAGTAGACATGATGAAGACTGAGCCTCTGCATGTCAAGGACTCTAGCACAGCTCATGCAATCACCCTGAGGTTTCATACTAAGCTGGGGGCAGTGCTCCAGGGTGGAGCAGCTAATAGTATTAGCGTATTAGTTAAAACTGGACTCTTGGACTGCATAAAGTAGAAGGAGTGCACTGAGTGCTGCTATGCATGCATTCCTCTCTACTTCCTGATCGTGGGTGCTTCATGCTCCTGCCGAATGTGCTGCCCTGCCATGATAGCCTGCATGCAGGAACCATGAGTCCAGAAATCTGTAACTTCAGTTCCATGGGATCTGACACCCTCTTCTGGCCTCCATGGCAACCAGGCATGCACATGGTACACAGGCATACATGTAGTCAAAACACCCATGCACATAGAAGATGAAAATAAAAGTACTTTTTTAAAATTGTGGATCCTAGTGATTTGAGACTGGTGATATTTAAAGAATACTGGGTACCTCCCAGAACCACCAGAAATGTATCTAGCAAGCTCACAGAGAAGAGATCTTGGCAAGCATAGATTAGATTGAACCTGGGCCAGAATTTGGATGATGGTAGTTCTTGGGGTTAAGGGTGACATAGGATGCAGAGCAGGGATCGATGATCTTGGTGTAGAGAGAGTGACAGTCTCTCAAACAGGTTCACAATGACAAGCAATTCCCCTGTTCTCTGCCCCTATCCAACCACGAAGCGCACCACGCAGACTCACCTTGCCTGTGAAGAAAACTTGGTGCACAGCACATACTTGATCTATATACAGGACGGATCCCAGCGGGAAGGGTGTGGACTTTGAGTTCCCTCGGTTTGAGCTGGGGGAGAAGACTACAGCCACTTGCAGCAGGAAAGCATTTCTAATCTTGGGTGCCATCCAGGCTTACGAGGGAGATGGGCCTCTTGGCCACATTCCAGCTCTGCCTCACAAGCTGAACAAGATAACTTATCTCTTTATCTTGATTTTTATATAAAAAGAGAAGGAAAACACAGACTTTACACAATTATGGTGAGGCTTAGCAGTATCTTGTAAAATTCTTGGCACAGACTCTGTACTTAAGAAGTCGCAGGCACTTCTGTGGCTTTCGGACTTTTCTCCTGAGTTAGCCAGCATCTCTAGAACTTCCATGAGTCCACTGTCAACTTTACTTACTGTTCACACATGAGATTCTCGTCTTGTTTCTTTCTTTCTTCTTTGGTTTTCCCTTCCCAATGCTTGTATCCACAATTTCCATCTTGCTTTTGGAGGGACTCTGGGTTTTGATTCTTTTAATTATTTAGCTGTCTAGAGTCAAGGCCAATTGGTCTACCTTCATTGTATCATTGACACATAGACTGTTGTGAATTCTCTAACACCTCAGTTCACCCAGCCTCAGCTTACACGGCTACAGGAAAAGTACAGCCTTGATTCCAACAGTGTCAAGTTAGGAAGAGTGCTGGAAGACTGGTTTTGAGACATACAGCAAAATACTGAAAGAGAATAAAATAATTTCTAAACCCATCAAAGAATGAAGAAAGGAAAAACCCTCAGAAATCGTGAAAGTCATCTGACTAATGAATTCACTTCACATCTTTAAACACAATCAGGGAGAGAGCTGGAAGAAGCTGGAGGCTTTTAATCTCAAAAGCCTGACCCCAGAACACCAGTTATGTGCGTCCTCCAGTGATGAGGAACCACCTAAACCTCTCCAAACAGTGCCACCAACTGGGGACCAACTGTTCAGACAACTGAGACCATGAGGGACAGTCTCATTAAAGCTACCACGTATGATGACTTAGCTACTGTCTCCAGTTTTATCATGCTACAAGATCAGATGATTTCTGAGCTTCAGTCAATAACTACACTGCTAACAAAATATATTATCTGATTGTTTCTGAGGTGTATGAGTTAAAAAGAATGGCAATATACCTCACCAATTAGCTATATGAACCCAAACCTTCCATTAGATCTGGAAAATGCAGCACACAAAGAACCAATAATATTTTAAACTAAGATGCCATAAAGGTAGGGTACAGCTCAGCGGTGAAATACTGGGCTTGTGTGAGGTCATGGCTCTGCTCCCCTCAAAGGGGAAAAAAATCACAAAAGACAATTAAGTTAACCCAGTCAGTCAGTTCAGCAGAGTAATTTCTTGTTCTGTTTTCAGTTAGATTAGCAGTTCTTGGGGCTAGAATTTCCATTAGTGTTCAGGAAGGCATTCACTTCCCTATCCACGGCACCGTCTCTGTTAGGGTTCTTCTTAGCAATTCTGTGATCCTCCTTAACGACACAGCTCTTTAAGGCCAGAGGCAACTATAGCGAACTTCCGGATATGTGAGAAGAAAATGGTTAACTGGACAATGAAAAAGGAAGGGTCATGCCAAAGATCATATAAATATTCGTATTCATATTCGTGACACAATTAGCAAGGATGTGGTGACATCTGTCTCTCTCTGGGTTCCCACAAATCCTGCCTGACAAACATTCTGAGAAGAATCACAAGTATTCTCATTTGAGAATGAGGCTGTCTAACATTTTAAGTCATGTGACATGGAATTAAAGAAACACAGGTACCGGATAATGGAAGTTACTGCTAATGTTTCTCCAGGCTCATTGGCTTCCTTTCCTTACAGAAAAGGCTGTAATCAATAGCTAGAGAAGGCCATTTGATAAGTCAGAACTGTGTTCAGCTTCGAAGTTTGCTTTCTCATTGCTATGTGTTGCCCTATTCTGACCCTCCTTTCCCTCACAAAAGTAGCCAGTGCTTAAGGTTCAAGTTGATGTTTTTTTTTCGTGTTTTTATCAGAGAAGAGTATTACTGGAATATTAAATTTGTATGCCCCTCCATAGTTTGGCCTGCACCCAAATGTTCATCATTTACACCTCCCTTCAGGAATGCATTTCTACATGTAATTTTTGTTTTGTTTTGTTTTTTGTTTTTCAAGACAGGATTTATCTGTGTAACAGCCCTGGCTGTCCTGGTACCACCTCTTATAGACCAGACTGCCCTCAAACTCACAGAGATCCTCCTGTCTCTGCCTCCTGAGTACTGAGATTAAAAGCATGTGCCATCACTGCCTGGCTTCTACGTGTAATTTTGGCACTAACTGGTGTAGGAGGTCCTTCTACATTTGTGTTGCATTCATTGGTTAAATAAAGACTGCCTTGGCCTTTTGATAGGGCAGCCCTTAGGTGGGCAGAGTAGACAGAACAGAATGCTGGGAAGAAGGGAAGTGTGGCAGACGCCTTGTTTCTCCTGCCTGAGATGGACGCTGGTTGGATTCATGCCAGTAAGCCACAGTCAAGTGGTGATACACATTAATGGAGATGGGTTAGACGAATATGTGAGAGGTAGCCAATAAGAGGCTAGAACTAATGGGCCAGGCAGTAATTTAATTAATACAATTTCTGTGTGGTTATTTCAGGGGTTAAGCTAGCCGGGTGCCTGGAACGCGGCCCGCTCCTCATACTACAACTAACATCGTTATAATTTAATTTTATTTTCTGTGTAGGAATGTCTTGTTTGCATACATATCTGTGCACCACGTGCCTTATGAGTGAGGAGGCTGAAGAGAATGTTAGATCCCTCAGAACTCAAGTTATGGATGGTTGTGAGCCACCATGTGAGTGTTGGGAACTGAATCTGGGTCCTCTGGAAGAGCAGCAAGTGCTCTTAAGTACAGAGCCCTCCCCCCAAAAAGAATCACTGTAATTTAACAGTTAACAATGACACAGACTTATGGAGTACAATGTGATGCTCTGATTCCTGGATACAATGTAGCATAATTAAACCAGATGAGCTAATGTATCCATCATTCCAAACATTTAGTTGTGTAAATGAGAACATTTGAATTGTATTCTCTTAGCAATTTAGAAATGTATGGTAGTCTACAATTATCTCCACACTATATGCTACAACTAAGATGATAATGTATGTTTCCCATGAAAAGATTTTGAAGCCCTTGACTATTTGGCCTTATCCCCCACTTCCAGTTTCTGGTCACCATCCACCCTGTGCCTCTGGGATCAGTTGACCCACAGTCCACAGAACAAGGGAAAAGTGTCTTTCTATGCCCAACTGATGTCACAGGCACAACTCCTCAGTGGTCTGTTCTTCATCTGTTCTTTTCCATGCACTAAAAACTTCCTGAGAAGACAAGGGCTTGAGGGACTCTTGAGACGAGTGAGTTTGAACGTCTTCCCTAGAGTGACCAAGTAAAGGGTGTTTGTTTAAAGGTGCCACTTCTGTCATTTGAAGGGATTATGCAATTATTCGACATTTATAAACTATAACATGAAACCCTTTCTCTTTTAAGAAGTATTTCTTACAATATTATCCCTAGGAACGCAGGTCCTTTCGCAAGCTACAGTGAGGGGTAGCGAGATGAGAGCTCTATTTCTCCATTTGTCTTTGTAGTTTGTCGTTTCTCTCTATCTCTTTCTACACACATGCGCAGAAACACACCACATAAAGACACATGGATGTACACATACAGACACAGTCACACACACACAGACACACAGATATACACACACCATATACAGACACATAGATGCACGCATACAGACATAGTCACACACACACAGACACAGACACACCACAGATATATACATACATACATACATACATATACATATATGCATACTTTGCTCAGGATGCTCATTCCATGGAGGTTGTTTTCTGTATCTTAAATTAAGATTCGCTCCATTCATTTTTGTTGGCTTTTGGGGTTTGTGCTATCCCTAGTTCTGTACAGAACACTTTTCTGAACTATACAAACATGAATTGAAACACTCATGATGGATAATTGTGTTTGGTTTCCTCATTAGTTTTGGGTACAAATCCTCAGCAAATGTCCCATTGCATACATGGGATGTTATGATAATATGATGATATTTCTGCCACAACATTCTTCTTCTCTATATAATAGGATTAATTCTAAACGAGCACTCCACACTGTCAGCAAGAGGACTCTATGGCTTTCAAGAGCTCTTGAGACCAGGTGAGTTGGAGAGCCCCTGTGCAGGACTGAATAAGCTTGATAGTCACAGAAGAGGTTGCAACGCGTTCTTGCCATGATCTGGGAGCTATAGAGTTTTGATGTGAAATGTGAGGAGTTAAGAAGCTAATTACTTGTGACTATGTAGCTGGAAGCCGTTAGCTGCATAGAAAGATTCATTATGCAGCTTCCATATCCTTTTTTTTTCCATCCCTAAGCAAATCTATTTTCTCGGCTGTAGGGATTAAACGCTCCAAGTGTGCTGTTCTGAGGTTGAGAATGTTAAAGGGTATCTAAAGCATGACTTTGTGAGCAACACTGCTTTCTGGCAGTGAGGCAGTGTGAATAGTGAGCGCCCCCCCCCCCAGCACATCCTTGTAACCTTCTGGATTTAGATGTGCATCTGGTAGTGAACTTTCCCTTGGGATTTCTAAGAGTTGGGGTGTGTCTGGAACGTTCCTGTTGCTGTGATCAGACACCAGGACCAGAAGTGGCCCCTGGAAGAAGGGACTTATTTGGGCTTCTGTTTCCAGAGAGATGGTCCATAATGGCAGAGAGCTGTGGCAGCAAGCGGTTGGAGCAGAGATCTTCAACGACGCATAAGAAGCAGAGAGGGGGAGAGCCAGAAGTGGGGTAAGGCTGAGAACACTCAAAGCCCACCCCCAGTGATGTACTCCCTCCAGCAAGGCTCCAGTTCCTAAAGGTTCCACACCCTCCCCAAGCAGCACCACCCACTGGAACCATGTGCTCAAATACCAGCTTCCATGGGGGATATTTCTTATTCAAACCACTACAGAGGGCGACTTAATTATCTTTGTTTCTTTCAACAGTGTTTGCATTCTGAGCTGCAAGCACACTCTCCCCCTTTCCCGGTGTGCATGCATGTTCAGGACTATGTGCACATGTGTGGTAGAGTTGAGGACTGTGAGACTGTTGACTCAGAGGTATTTCGGAGACTGTGCTCCTGGCCATGGTGTTCAGTTGAGTTTTGGGGTCTCTCTAAAACACAGATAAATGCTAGAGCAGCGATTCTCTACCTGTGCCACAACCCTTTTGGGGATCGCAATTAGATGTCCTGCATATCAGATATTTACATTGTGATCCATAACACTGGAAAAATTACAGCTATAAAGTAGCAAAAACATAATTTTATGGTTGGAGGTCAACACACCTTGAAGAACTCTATTAAAGGATCTCAGTGTTGGGAAGATGGAGAACCTCTGTGCTAGAAGGATTCCTTGTTCTGTGCAGCATGAGTGCACACATCCCTGACAGGCCTGGGATGGAGTAGCAGCCTTCAAGTGTGGATCAGCTCTGGTCACCCTTCACCCTGTGCCTTGACACACCTGCGTGTGTGAACTAACAAAGGTGGGGGAACTCGGATCCATGTCTTGAGCAGGCCAGTCCTGTTTACTTTTAGCAATGGGAAAATGCTGTGGCCAAGAAAATGTGCAGCCATTCTTTTGCAAGAACAATGGAAACTTTGGGTTTTAAAAGCAGAGGTGTATCACCCAGGAGTTCCCAAGTTATCTCCTCTACAACACCAGAGAATGGGAACCAGAAAGGAGACATTCATGATCATGATTTGTTCATCTATGCATTCAACAAGCCTTTGAAAACCCACTCAGGCACTTCAGTTACAGTTCTGAGGGGAAATATTAAGACAAATAAAAACCAGCATTGGCCATTTAGAAGTGCTTCATTCTTTCTAGCTCTGTCTGACATGCTACAGTAAGATGGAGGTTCAGAGTTCAGCTTGCGTTTGTCTTGGATGACCATATCTTGATGGTGTATCAGAGTGGTTTGCGTTGATGAAATGGATACTTTGAATACTTGTCCCAACCAAAGTTTTCTTTTCTTTCCTTTTTTTCTTTGTAAATGACATGTTGTTGCTTCGGCTGTCTTTTAGCACCCAGGAGAACCTTTGTCTGCTTCCGTGGGTGGTTTAGACACGGACATTCCTCTCTCTATGCTTAAATGAGTTCCAGCAGAATGTCAGGCTTAAGTTCTTTCTTCTTTCCTCGTCTGTGGTTGATCTTTACTGGTCCCTAAGCTTGTGTCATTCATTTTAAAGTCATTAGTTAAAATAAAAAACAGAAACACTTGGGCTCGAAAGCACACAGAACTTGGCGTGTACAATTTTCAGGAGAAACCCCTTCTTGCCTGAAACAGAGCAGAGCCCCAAGCCCCCCAGTGAAACCTCCAGGTTCAGGGGTTTGGTTCTCCCTGAGCAGGGGGGAAAGCAATGACGGTGTTGCTGAGGGCTTGATTTTTCCCAAGGTTGGCTTCCTTACTCCTCCCATCCAGCCATGTTATCAACAAAAGGGCTTAGAGAAACAAACTGTGTTTTTTTCTTAGTTACCTTCCATGTTGCCTTGATGAAATCTTCTGACAGAAGCAACCTGAGGGAGGAAAGACTTCTTTCAGCTTATCTCAGGGGTTCAGTCCGTCACGGCGGGGAGGACAAGGCAGCGGGATCTTGAAGCAGCCGGTCACGTCACATTCACAGTGGGGAACAGAGAGCAGTGCTGGAATTCACGCTGCTGGTCCCATCACTCTAGTTTATGCAATCCAAGCTTTCCTGCCAGAGGAATGACTCAATTTATAGATAAGGTGGGTTATCAAGTATCAACAAGAGGATCAAGTTGATCCTTCACAACCATGCCCAGAAACCCGTCTTCTGGGGTCATTCTAGATTCTGTTGAGTTGATAATGAATGCTAACCATTACAGCATTGGCACACAGGTCCTTGTTTCTCTAGTTCTCTCTTGCTCTTTATACATACCTTGAACCATCTGAGCCTGAGCCACCCCCACCCCAGTGTATTCTGATTCAGTATTCTGGTGATGAACCTCCATGCAAGACCCTCTCAAGAGCAGCGGAAATATCTCTCTCCTCTTGCCAGTTCCATTGAAAAATGGTCTCCCCACATCTGACACTGCTTCCTGCCCTGCTGTTGTGTGTAACAAGTGCATTCCAGGGCCAGACCAGATGCCCTGATGCTTTTTATGGAAATTACTGGGTGGCCCTCGGGAGTAGTTCCAAGTGGAACACCCTGCTTTGGTCCAGTTAGTTTCCCACAGACACAGCAAGGTCCTCCACCGAGTGCCACCTTCGGGGTCCTGGGGTATGACTTGCACCTGGCTCAGATGGCTTATTTGGTGGCACTCTAACATGTGATTTCCCTTTCTCTTCCGCCATCGCTCAGACCATGCCAACTGGTGTGTTCGGTTTATCCTGCTTGGGTGCCAAGCCCTGTGTGCATCTGTGTGCACTGGGGACCATGTCCCTGCGTCAGTGTGGTGGCTACAAAGCTGTTTCTGATTGTAAGCTCGCAGAAGTTGGAACTTTGAGGCCTGCCTGCAGACTTCATAGGGTATCTGCTACAGAGCCACGTGGGTGTGGGCGTCCTGGGACCAGGATGAGTGCCACCTGCATGGGTCAAACAAAGCTTGCTACTTGCTGTCAGCAGAATGAATTTAGTCCAAACTCAAGGGTAGAAAGACACATTTATCCTTCAAGTGAAATTAGGGAAAAGTAGAGTGTTAAGCTGGATGCAGGAGGCAGTTTGGTGTCAGCATCCTCCCACCCCATCTCTGACTTCCTACCTTAAAATCGGAGTCAGCCCCTCAGCCCAAGCTATTTTCTTAGATTGCCTCTTTCCTTTGACCTGACTCTCAGTACCTGGTTTCAGACTCAGCATGCCCATCCACTTTCTATTGCCTTCACCAACTCTGAGTGGTCTCCAGTGTGCTCTCTGCACTTGGCTTGGTCCAGGTTATAAGCTCACCAGGGTTCCTAGAACAAAGCCACACCCTAGTCCCTGCTCTCTACTCTGCAGAGCCCCTCAGTTCCCCACCTGACCCCTGATACTCTCACTTTGGGACTCAGGTTGCCCTCCCCGAATACACCACACTCTCTTTGCCTAGCTGTAGCCCCTCTCTTAACTCCTGGTTTCTGAGGTCCGTGACAATGAAGTGAGGCCCAGGCCATGGGATTATCTGCCTGTCCCAAGTTCCACTCTGCCCTGAGTGCAGGTTGGAAGCCTGCAGAGCACATGCAGGGCTTGCAGAATGAGCTAGTGCTATGTCTTTGCTCTTAATAATAGGATCTGTTCCTTGTCTTGCTTTTTTCCATTGCAAAGGATTCCAGCACAGGCAACTCTAAACAGGAAGAGCTCTACCCCACATCTACCAGGATCACTTGCCTGCCTCCTGCCTGCCTCAGGTTTATCCACCATTGCTGAGGAAACTCTTTCTTACAAGGAACCTTGAGGGCTTCCTCAGACAGGCTTGGTCCCAACACACATGCCTCACAGGGAAACTCTAACGCATAAAGTGTTTTTTTTTCTTGTAGTCACAGTGTAAGTAGCATTACCCTGTCTCCCTTTGACTGATAAAGAAAGAGAATCTTTTAAAAGATTGCCTCAAATTTAGAAACAATGAGATCTTTTTCCAAAGGCAATTACAGGTATATAATTTTCTAGATATCTCTAGATGTCAGCCCAGCACCCTGTCCTGCTGTTCCCACAGACTACAGATTTGATAACCTTGAAATGTACAGAGAATACATTGGGTCAGGTCTCTGAGCATGCCCCGTTCATGATGGATGAGTTCATGATGGGAGTCCACAGGTAGATGTCTAAGGGATAGGCTGCCCATGTGGCTATCTCTGAGGTGGCACAGATGCCCAAGTCCATGCTGCTTATGGACTATGATAATAGGAGAACCCTCAGAGCCCATTAATCACACATAATAAAGTAGACCTCCCTGGAATATCTCCATTGTCCTTGCTGCCCCTCTGCCAGTGGCTTCTGTGTGTCACCTTCTTCACTACTCTTCCTCCCTCAGTCTGCATCTTCACAGGAAATCTTCATGAATGTGGGAAGTGGACATGCTGTCACTGTATTTCTGAGAGGATCCTCTCATTGCTCCCACCCCACAGCACAGTTGACTGAGCCTCACAGACCCTGGGGAGGCCAGGATGTGCTTTCACCACGGGTAACATGATACAGCTCTCCGCTGACTCCTCCCCTGCTATCCTAACAAAATTATACCTATACCTCATGCAAACTCCAAACCAGGTAGAAAGTGTCCAGTTGATGATCCGGGTGATAGATCGGAAGCAATTTGTAGTGCTATTTCATTTGTATTTTCATAAATAAAGCTTGCCTGAAGATCAGGGAGTAAAATAGCTGTGCTGGTCAGCCTTACAGACCAGTGCAGTGGGGACACACACCCTTAATCCCAGTAGCCACACTAATTTGCCATAGAAACCATGAGGTAGTGATGCATGCCTTTAATCCCAGCCCTAGAGAGGAATATAAGACAAGAGGAGACAGCTCTCAGACACAGTCGCATTCTGAGATTCCTAGAGGCAGGATCGCCATTCCTGACTGCAGGAGAGGTAAGAGCCAGTGGCTGGCTGCTTTGCTTTTTCTGACCTTCAGGTTGAACCCCAATATCTGTCTCTGGGTTTTTATTAATCATGCTGCACACATTCCTTTAACGTCCAAGAAGGAGGTAAACCACCACAGACCTGTGTTTAAAACAACATCTCTGAGACTTTTGATGGAAAAGCCGGAGACTCTGAGCTGTGAGGGCCTTCAGCAGCTGTCCTCTCCCTCTGAGCCCCTGTGTCCTCTTCCTGGTGCCCCTACCATTTATTAGAAGTTCATTCTCAGAGATGCTCCGAGCATACTGCTTCTAGCACCTTCCATATTTTCCCTGTGGATATGGAGAGGGTCTAGCACGGAGGGGATAGGTTGGACTCTTGGCCCCCTCCACCAACAACTGTGAATAACTGGATACTGAACCCTCGAATTTGGTGTGTGTGTGTGTGTGTGTGTGTGTGTGTGTGTGTCTGTCTGTCTGTCTGTCTGTCTGTCTGTCTGTGTCGGCCAGCTCTACAATATGGTTCAGTTCATAGTATGTGCTTGTCAATTCCAAGAAGCAAAACTACCTAACAGTGATGTAGCTGGGTACAATCTTCAGAACATGACTGTGATCCGTGGAAACCGGTCTGCACTGGCTCCCCACAAGCTACCTCTCTTGTTGACATGTGTAGGTGGCCAATGGGACATCCTGGAAACGATGGCAAAATGGGAAGGGGCGCCTCACAAAGATCAGGAATCCATTTGTATGTACTTTCTTCATCAGTAGTCACAGGAAGTACTTTTCAAGTGGTTTTCAGAGCGAGGGACGGAAGTGAGACTCACCCACAATCCCAGTACTCAAGAAACGGAAGCGGAGCAGTCAAGAGGTAGAGACCAGCCTGGTCTACGTAACAAGACCCTGTGTAAAGAAACAAGCCATCCTGCTTAGGCCAACCGAGGCTACATAATAAGACTGTCTCAAAGAAGCCAAGTATGAAAGCAGTGATTGATCAACTGTTTCTTAAGTAGCAGCTCCCTCACTGCCTCCCAGCAACATGGTCCCCAGCTGTCTTTCAAGCTGTCCTTGATGGATAGCTGTATTTTCTCCAGAAAGCAGTAGGAAATCCAGGCTTCCTGCTGTCTCTCTTGATGCAACTCTGTGCT
Organism: Ondatra zibethicus; assembly: GCA_004026605.1. Taxonomy (NCBI): domain Eukaryota; kingdom Metazoa; phylum Chordata; class Mammalia; order Rodentia; family Cricetidae; genus Ondatra; species Ondatra zibethicus. Next base: position 22,506 of record PVIU01008108.1, read on the forward strand.
GTGTCTCTCCTATGCTGGCTGTGTTTCCCAGCGACAAAGCATTATCACTGTTTTTTTCCCTTCTGATACTCACTGTGAGTCAAACATCAAATCCCTGGTTTGGTCCCTGAAGCCTTGGTACTGTTGTCTCCAGAGGCCAGCCCCACCCTCATGGATGAGAGAACAAATCCCGACAGCTGCCAGGAGGCTGCCAGATGGGCTGCGGAAGACGCTGGTGAACACAGTCAATTAAGTTGGTGAAATACTAAAACTTGGCATGGAACCTCCCTTTCATCATGTCCCCAACCTATTGTCATCCGAGGGACTGGACCTGATTGATCTCTGTGGTGGGTCACTCTAGATGGATGTTTGAGGTTAGGTAGTCAGCCTCCAGAGCCGCAGAATCCAAGGTCTTTTTATATCCATTTAGAATGTGTGCCAGCCCATGATTGTGTTCTCTAGGGGAGAAATTCACTCCTTCATGTGTTCAACCAGAAGCCTTTGAACATTCCCTGCATACCAGACCAAGTCCTGGGGACCTCAGAGTATACTCCAGGTAGGAGGCAGCACTTGATCTTAAAGAGTAAGCTGGACTTCCGTTGTGATAGTGATGCTAAGTGCAGGAGGGCGGGTAAACCCGTGACATTGCAAGGTTAAAGTGTCCCCAACCCTTTAGTCTTCCAGGCTTCCTTGTGAAATAAGGAGAAAGAGATCAGAGCAATTGGATATGACTTTCACTCCTCCAGACTTGCTTCAGAGAATGGAAGAGAGAGAGAGAGAGAGAGAGAGAGAGAGAGAGAGAGAGAGAGAGAGGGAGAGGGAAAGGGAGAGGGAGAGGGAGGGAAAAAGGACCACAGCAGCAGTGCCAGATCAGGGATTTACCCTCTTAATGCATCTGTTTGGGTTCCTCCTCCTTCCTAGGCTCCTCCAGCATCAGGCTCAGGGCTGTCTTATTATTCACAGGGCTTCACTGCGTGTATGCAAGGTAATTAAGGTTCAAGACAGTGTAATGGAGCAGCAGAGGTCTAGATGATCTCTTACTGACTAACTTCATGCATGGTGTGAAGTGTGAAACACACAGATCCTGTAGCAACATCCTCGGAGACTCCTATATCCAGCTCTGGTCCATGGTTTTATCTAGACAAGTGTTTCCTGAGCCTTTCACCTCAGGGCCCATTTCTGCTTGAAGTTTTTTGAGGACCCCAATGATTATTGCTTATAGACATGATATATAATAAAACTTGCCATATCAGAAATTTAAAATTAGAAATGTTTAAAATATTACACATATGTATGGATGTATCACCATCATCATCAAGGGCAAAGATGCAATCACACATCAAGTAACTTCTGGAAAATTCCAGCAGTTGACCAGCTGTGTGTCTAACAGAAGCTCCTCTGATGAGGGTTGAGAGATGAATCAATCTATGGATATAAGGAGAAGAACTTTAGGGAGCAGTTTAATATAATGTCCATGTAGCAGGATAATACTAGTAGATCCTCCTGTAGGGCCCATTACCTAGCTAACCACAATTTTCTGATCCGGTGAACAGTACCAGGCATATATTTTATCTTGTAGAGGTTTTTAAGTCACCCAGAACGTGCTTGGTAACTCCTATAACATCCATGCCACTATTGCACCAATGAGCATATCTTTTCAGTCTAGTTGTTAGTGTAGGTTTGCAGGGTACACAGCTGGGTAAAATTGTTGATTGCTTTTCTCGCTTAGTATTGTAAATGAAATGTAATGTAAATGCTTTCTGAAAACTGGTTAGGAAGGATGAAGTTTCCAGTTCAGTACCTGAGTGATTGCTCCATTTCCTATGACTTAAGTATGTGCTGTTCTCACCAGAAGGATCTTATCTCCATGTTCAGTAGGGTAACCAAAAGCATTGGCCGTTAACTCATAATTTTAGTGGTGTCAGTGGGTACTTATTGACCAACAAGTCAGAAAGGGGTACTGGCACTGGGGTTTTTATTCAGTAGCTCATTGTCCCTTGCTTTAGGGTAACTCCATCTAAACTATATATGCTATAGAATAGAATATATACACACATATATATACATATATATATATACACATATAATCTCCATTACACACACACACACACACACACACACACACACACACGTATATTAGGAGGCTTCTGAAATAATGGGTTTCTACACTATTTTAAAAATATCTTAATTGTCTTCCCAAATACCCTGAACCTATTTGGGGGTCACTTCTCATTTCCACTCATTCTATAGGCCCTACTTTTCTGTCCACAATGATACAGCATTGTCCTCTCTCCTGGCTTTTTTAAGCTCAGGAAAATGGGGCAGGATGCCCTTTAGAATAAGAGACCTCCTTGGTTCTTGGCGAACTTTTCTTGGGATGCTAGAATTCCCCAAAACTTTATGGCCACTGTCTTAGTTAGGGTTTTATTGCTGTGAGGAAATGCCATGACGATGGTAATTCTTATAAAGAAAAACATTTAAGTAAGGCTGGCTAACAGTTTCAGAGGTTTAGTGTCCATTATCATCATGGCTAGAACCATGGCAATACGCAAACAGACATGACACTGGAGAAGGAGCCAAGCATTCCAGACCTTGATCTGCAGGCAGCTACTGAAGGAGAGAGACTGTGTACAACACTGGGCCTAGCCTGAGCGTGTAAGACCTCAAAGGTTGCCCTCACAGTGGCACACTTTCTCCAAAAAGGTCACAACTCCTAATAGTGCCAATACTTGTGGGGCCAAGCATTCAAACACATGAATCTATGGGGGCCACGCCTATTCAAATCACTACAGCCACAAAAGCTGCCTAGAGCTAGTAGCTTGTGGAATCTTGTCTGGAGAATTTAAAGAATGAAATTCACCAGCCCCAGAGGGTGAGTTTTTTTTTTTTTTAGCAAGTTTATATACATTTAGAGATGAGAGCTAAAGAGAGGGAGGAAGAGAGAGAGGGGGGGGAGAGGGAGGAGAAAGAGAGGGAGGGAATGATGATAGAGCTCCAGTACAGGAGGAGGGGTCATGGATACTGTTGAACTTTCAGTCTGGTGGTGGTGGGGTTAAAAGGACTTAGAGCAGACGACATTGGGGTAAGGAACCGGAGGAGGAGCTGATCGGTTCCCTTGGCCCGATCAGGTTTCCAGGTGCTTTCTTTAGCTTCAATTATGTTCTCATGTAGAGCTCCTGACAAGGGTGAGAGAGACAAGGTGTTGTAAATTATGACTCTCTCATGGCATCCTGACTTCAGTGTGGATGTTCTCAGAACAGCTGCTTTAGGGTGCCTGTCTTATCTGCCATGACCGGTTTTCTAGCTCCTGCGCTCATCATTCATATTTTCTTCCTTTCTGGGAATGACTAATATATATCCCCTGAGCTACACTATCCATCCATCGCTGGATGAACATGTGAGTTCCCTCCAGTTTGGGTTGTTATGGGTAATACTGCTATGAACATTTATGTTCACTTCTTTACGTCGATATATTTTCACGTCTCTTGAGTATGTAGCAGTTGTCAGGTGAATTAATTACCAACGTATTATCCAAAGTTGTACCATTCTGTATCCCCACCCCCCCCCACACAGAGAAGATTGAATGCATCCATCTCTTGTTAGGGTTTGTTTGTGTTGTTGGAGCCATCCCAACGATGGATGGCAATCCACTGTGATTTGATTGACACTTGTCTAAGGCGATGCTGTAGAGCATCATTTTCCATGCAAATGGGTCAGTTGTGCATCTCCTAAGGAAGATAATCACTTTAATCCTTGGCACTAAAGCCATCCATCTTCTAGGTACAGTTTATCGGCACATAATTGACAAATATTGTCTCCCATTCTGTGTCTTAGCTTTTCATCTCCTCAATGCTGCTCTTGGTTTGCTCCTTTATTTTTTACGAAGATGGTTCCTCTGTTACCAATTTTTTTACTCATATCTAAGGCACTACTGCCTGATCTAAGCTAACAAAGCCTTATCTCTTCCTCTAAGACTTTTATAGGTTTGGCCTTTACCTTCAGGTCTGTTGTTGACTTGGAAGGGATTTTTGTTTATGATGTAGAGTGTGCAGAGTAGGCATTAAAACACACCCTGCAGCCTGTGGGTCTAGGTTTCCTAGTACTATTTCCTGAAAACAGAAAACAAACAAGCAAACAAAACAACTCAATGATTTTACTTTTGTTTAAAATTTTAATAAAATCCCCTTCAACTTTGTTAGCCAGGGACAGCTGGGTAGCAGTCCAAGCCAGCCATGTACCCACATTCTTCCCCTTCTAAGATCTGCCCCCCCCTTTCAGCCAGCCTCTAAGTACAGAAGCATCAGTGGCTTCTCCAATCCTGAAGGTGCTCAGAACCCTCCTGACTGGCAGCAGCCCTGAAATATGTGGGTACAGAATTCATAAGGGAGGAAAAAGTCTGGAGACAGATATTCCTGTCTGAACTCAGACCAGACAGGCTTTCTTTCTTATCAAAGATATAGAAATTGTGATAAAATGCAGAGAAATATGGGTTCTTTTTTTTTCAAAATCCACACTGATAATAAAGGAGAGAGAATTTTAAAAATGAGAAAGTTGCTGCTAGAATGTCTGATGCATATAGAGAACCATTGCTTGTACATATTAGAGACTTCCGTTATGGCCTTTATAAAATTCTTGTAGACTTCAGCATCCGTAAGATCTACGAAGCACTGTTTGTATTAAACTGAATGTGTCCCTATTGAGTTAGTGAAATAAAAAAAGTGTTAAAAATAAACCAAAAACTTCAAACTCTCTGTAGAGTGTGATTCATTTGTATGTGGCCCAACATTTGTAAAATTACACATTTGACTAAAGGAATGCAATATGCACAAACAAAAGAATATGGATACAAATATTTACAACCTCATTATTCATAATATCCAAAATTAGGAAAGAGTCTACCAATAGAGAAATGTACAAAAATTTATAGAGAGTTATTCGTACATTTACACAAAGGGGGGATGACTCAGCAGTGCAAAGGAACTTAGTATACCAGTGTCAATGGGGATAAATTTCAGAAACTCTAGGTGATGTGAGTCAACCCAGGTACAAATAATCCCTATGGTGCCATTTCTGAGAAAAAGATCAGGCGTGAGTCCTGTAGTTGAGAACAGGGATGTGGAAATGAACTGCGGAAATGTTGGAGAAAAGAATAGTTAAACAAGATAAACACATCCACAGCCTTATCCCTTTGTTAAAATTGCCACATTGTGTCTGGGGATGGTGATAGCGGCAGAGTGCTTGCCTAGCTTGCCAGGCTCTTGGTTTGATCTCCAGCACCTCCTTAAACTGGGCATGCAGGTTCATGTCTATAATCCCAGCACTTGGGGAGATAGAGGCAGGAGGATCAGAAGTTCAAGATCATCCTAAGCTATGTAGTCCAGTCTAGACTACACGGTACTGGGTCTCAAAAACAAAACAAACAGGCTGGAGAGACAGCTCTGCGATCCTGTTCTTCCAGAGGACCTGAGTTAAATTCCAACACTCACATGGTGGCTCATAACCATCTGTAACTCCAGTTCCAGGGGACCTAACTTTCCCTCTTCTGTGCTTTGTAAACTCTGCATGCATGTGATAAATATACTTACATGCTAGTAAAACACGGATGCACACAAAATTTTAAAAAATACAAAATTTTAAAAAGAGTTGCTGGCTGGCCTATACTACACAACAGATAACTATCTTAAAATCAAAACAAACAAGCAAACAAACAAAAAAACCCCACAAAAATAAACCAAACAAAATATGTCATCAACTGTGAACTCTCCAAGTATTAAAACCACCCTCCTTCAGTCCCACAGATGGACCTTTGTCACAAGCACTAAGCATGCCTCTGACTTCCCCAGTGCCCAAGGCAGGAAGGGCAGTGGCATCATGTGGGGCACTGACTCTGGTCCTGGTGTGTCTGCAGTCCCTTGTGGCAAACAGGGCTGTAACAGCCTCTCGCAGAATAAGTGACCTCATTGTCAAACCATGAAGAATAACATATGACTCCCAGAACTATCACAAGCACTGAAGATAAGAGCCTTGTCCAACCCAGGGTTTACCTCACATGGGTACAGAGAAGGCTCAAGCTCCCTGCCCCGTCCAGTTCCAGGTTGACACTAGAGCTAGAGAAGTCCTCTTCCCAGAAGGACAGTAAGCTGCAAGATCTTAAAGAATTTTCTAGAAAGGTGACTTTTGTCTCAAAGCCTCTATTTCCCTTAGGAACATGATATTTAATTCCTCACTCACCTTTTCCAGATGCCCTTCAGTCTTTGTAGGAACATAGGAAGGCTGCCTTCCTGCTCTGCTCTGTGTGTTTAGCATCTTCAGTGTTTAGTGACTCTCAATAAGAGCGCATATTCTTCTCCTCGTTTGTCACAGTGTCTACGCAGTCCCTCATTTTTAGACTCTAAATCGGGTCATGGTGGTACGCACCTTTAATCCCAGCACTCAGGAGGCAGAGGCTGGCAGATCTCTGTGAGTTCAAGGCCATTCTGGTCTACAGAGCAAATTCTAGGACAGGCTCCAAAGCTACACAGAGAAACCCTGTCTCAAGAAACCAAAAAACAAAAAAGACTATTTTTAAGAATCTAATTTCTTCAGTGACTGCAAGGGCTGTTTTTTGTCAACATGAATGGATTAAGAAAAGTCCAGAGGGGGCTGAGCTCCTGGAGTTGAAGAGAGGGAGGAGTGATCATATGAATGGCAGGGAGGGGTTGTTGGGGGGGGTCAAGATCATGATTGGGAAAACCACAGAGACAGCTGACCTGAGCTAGTGGGAGCTCACAGACATGGACTGACAGCTGGGGATCCTGCATAGGGCCGAACTAAGTCCTTTGTATGTGGGTGACAGTTATGTGGCTTGATCTGTTGGGGATGGGTGGGGAGAGATGGGGCTGGCAGTAGAACCAGGACTTATCCTGGGTGCATGAACTGGCTTTTTGGAGTCCACACTCTAAATGGTGGGATATCTTGCTCAGCCTTGATACAGAGGGGAGAGGCTTGGTTTTGCCTCAGTTTGGTGTGCCATCATTTGTTGATTCCCCAAGGGGAGGCCTTACCTTGTCTGAGGAGTGGATGGGGTAGGGATGGGGAGAGGTGGGGGGCAAAGAAGAGGAGGGAAGGGGTACTGGGCTGGTATGTGAAATAAAAATCAAATTTTTAAAAAATAAATAAGAAAAGAAGAAGAAAAGCCTAGTGTGCTGTTGAGATGCATTTTTGACAGAGAGTGTTTCCAGAGGGAAAAACCACTCTGCAAGTGAGTGGCATAATCTTGGACTCAGTAGAAAGGAGGAAAGGAGGAAGTCAGATAAACACAGCCAGGTAAGTACTGGCATTCACCATCTCTGCTTCCTGATACACCAAGATAGGAGCAAGCAGCCACCCATGTTGCCTCAGACAACACCCTGGTCTCCCTACCATCCCTTTACCTTCATGATTGATGCCCCCTTCTAATCTGTGAGCCACACCAAACACTTCCAACCTTGATTTCCTCAAAACCAGGAAGAAAATAGCAGTGAGGCTGCTTAGGTCTTTCAATATATCATCATGGTTTGGTAAATTCAACCCATGTCCAGTTTTCTCAACTGAAAAAATTCCTCCACATAATAGACTGCAGAAGTGAAAAGGCAACCATGTGATCCTCAGGATGCAGAGGGTCATCCCACTGCGGCATGAAGAGGGGATCCGAAAACTCTTAACTTCTTCAGATACTTCTGCTTAGACAGCTTGCTCAATGTAGATATCAGCTGGCTCCCTGTGGTCATGTGAGGTCCCAAGCTGGTAGAGGCTGATGTTCTTGACCTTCATGCTCACCCTCTGGGTGGGATGGGAATTCTTTCCCTTCCAAGGGCCACATTTTCACTTAGCCAAAGCAGAATGTGGCACCTCTGATGTTGGGACTTTATATCAGGAAGGAGGCATTCTGGGAATATTTGGTAGGTAGTTCTAAGGACTCTCCCACTAGGTGATACTGGGAGGCATGGACCACAATGCCAAGTTCATGCTGCTGATTTCAAGAGCATGCTTAGACATGGATGCTGAACTAAGACGTGCCTTTTGATGTGAGATTCCCCTATGTAGGTCGTGAATACCAATGGTTAATAAAGAACCGTCTTGGGCCCATGCAGGGCAGAATAAAGGTAGGTAGGGAAAACTAAACTGAATGCTAAGAGAAAGAAGGCAGAGTCAGAGAAGCCATGTAACTGCCATAGAAGACAGATGCTGAAACTTTACCTGGTAAGCCACAGCCTTGTGGTGATATACAGATTAATGGAAATGGGTTAATTTAAGATATGAGTTAGCCAGAAATGCACTGCGCTTAAGCTACTGACCAAACAATATTGCAAAAAGTATGGTTCCTGTGTGATTATTTCAAGGCTGAGCAGCTGGCAACAAACAAGCAGCCTCATACAACAAATTGGCATGCCAACATGGTCGACTAAAATCCACTTAAAAATAAAAACATGGTTAAGCACAGCTTAACACTATGGCTTCTTTAAGAGAGGTTTTCCTGATTCAGTGGTAACAAAAAATAAAAACTAAAAGCTGTGCGGTTTTTGAAACTGCAGCCTTCTGAGCTGTGCTGCCAGCACAAACTCTGGCTCTTCCAGGAGGCTGAGCATTTACATTGGGTTTGTGGGCAGCGTGCTGCAAGTTACTTGGTGGCAGCATGGACCAACTGATTATAAGAGCTGAGGTGGTGAGGACGGCTCTCACCCAACAGTCTCGGAGGCAGTGAATGGAGCTCTGCCATGTTGGACTGGGCAGAGCAAACAGGCAGGGCTGTGTTTGTCCTAGTAATGCTGCTGCTTAGGTTTTTAAAAAGTGCTTGATGTTTGAAAAAGCCACACTGGTCAAACAAATGATTACAAATACACAATAAAAGCAGATTCAAATAAAAAAGACCTCTACATGGGTCACAATATGTTTTAAAAATGTACATAGACTTAAAAAAGTATAGAAAGTTATAACAAAGTCTCTATAGAGACAGAGTACAGTCATAGATTAAAAGAAATAAATAAAAGTAAGCCACATAAATATAAAATATACCCAGATAGTCTAACTTATGTATATTATTATGTTTTCAACTGTAAAGGAGCTAAATACAAAAAGACATTTTATTGTATGGAATGCTAAGTTAAACCAACATAAAGGTATCTTGCCTTCAAAATTTGAGTCTAAAAATATGTTGCTTTTAAAAAAGAGGTTCTGTTTTTGTTTCCACAACAGATGAGAACCTATAAAAATTCTTCCAGACTAATGTTGTTTAATGGACCAAGACCCCCCAAAAGTTTGCCATAAACATCCCCAAAAATTACTTTGCCCAATAAACAACAAAAAGTAGTTTAAAAAAAACTACACCCCAATTCCCAAATATTGCTTATAAATGTTTGTTTACATTTAAAGGGGGAAATGCTATAGTGATTTACATTGGTATGAATCTTGATTTATTGATACAAATTTAAGGTCAATTTTGTTATATGTATATTTCTGCTCTTGATTAAGGTATTGTGTTTGTGCAGCTCATATAAAATATATGTATAGTTAAAATATATAGGTTAATAGATAGTCATCTATAATAGTCAAGCTTGTAGTCATGTTAGGTATTCTAGATATACAGAGATATATTTCAGTTAGATAAATATTCTTCAAATGTTTCAGAGACATTCAAATTATGGCATTTATAATGTTTAAGAACTTAGGACTTTTCATGTCAGTGAGACACATCTGCTCCTGGCAGCACCAAGCTACTTCAGTAGGATGATGGGCACCAAAGAGGCTCCTTAAGGCGTTGGTTAGCCATTTATGCAAAACACTGATTGTGCCTGGACTGCTTGATAGTATGTTGTATGAAATGGACTTGCAGGACCCACAGAAAAATGACTGCTAAAGCTGCCTAAAGAAGGTGAGACAGTCCTTAGGGGTTCCTGCTACATAGAAGTGTCTGGCACACATTCTGCAAGACACAGAAAAAAGCAACTGTGGACTTTGCTATTACAAGGCAAAACAGTTCTTCAAACTTCCTGCTTCATAGAAAAGTCTGCTAAATACTATGGGCCTGCGGGCTGAAGACAGAGAACTTTGGGTGACTGTCCAGGCAGCAAGATGTCTCTGTCAGTTCTAGAGTTTTGAAACTTGCTTACAATGCACTTCCTGTTTTCTCGGGTAGTAGTATATCCTTTCGGAGTCTTTAATGGAGTTAAAGAATAGATGGTTATAATTATAGTTTTTAATTATAATAAGGGATAAAATAGATATAAATATTGTAACAGTAATTCTTGCTTGATACCTGTTTTGTTATATGTAATTTTAATATGTTAAAGTTAAAACCTTCCTTTTTATTTAAACAGAAAAGGGGAGATGATGTGGGTTTCCCCTATGTATGCTGTGAATACCATTGGTTAATAAAAAACTTTCTTGGGCCTGCACAGGGCAGAATAGAGGTAGGCTGGAAAAACTAAACTGAATGCTGGGAGAAAGAAGGCAGAGTTGGAGAAGCCATGTAGCCCGGCCGGAGACAGACGCTGGAACTTTACCCAATAAGGCACAGCCTCGTAGTGATACACAGATTAATGGAGATGGGCTAATTTAAGATATGAGTTTGCCAGAAATATGCTTAAGGTATTGGCCAAATATATTGCAAATAATATGGTTTCTGTGTGGTTATTTCTGGTTGAGCAGCCGGGAACAAATAAGCAGCCTCCTACTACAGACTATGTTGTTTCTGTGTTATTTATGTGTTTAGAGATTGAGTCTGCGAAATTTAGACTAGAGTAGGTCTCATTAGTCAAGTTGGGCTTTCACCCTAGAATCCTTCTATATCAGCCCCCCAAATGTTATGAGTCCAGATGTGTACCAGCACACCTGACAAAGTCTGTGACTTACTAGCAGGACAGACCAACTCTTGCAAGTTTTGCTGCTAGAGAACTCATATCTTTGAAGCTCCAGTTACTCCACAGTTTTTCAAAGATTGTTAGAGACTCTGGGAATGCATTGTTGGGAGTCCTAGGGCAAATAAGAGGAAAGAGTTAACAATGAATTCTCAGAGCAGGACAAGGCTCCAAGCAGAGAACAGCTTTAACCAAGACTGAGCCCAGGCCTGATGTTTCTATAAGACTTTCACATCAAGTTGCAGTCACACATGCATTCCATTATGTCCATTGTCAGCTACAGAATATTTAGCATCTTGTAGACACATTAAAGATCTCCTTGGAGCATGAGATATGAATAATAGAGTCAGTGGGCAAATGTGACACCCCCAGAACAAGATATGGTACAGGTAGAACCAGGAATGATGAAGATACCCACGAGGAAAGCAAAAGCAACCCAGACTAAAGGAAGAACAGTTGTGAAAGCATGGGATCGTGATGATGTGACCGAAGCAGATTTAAGGTGTGTAACAGCAGTGTAAGGTAGAAACACATGTGGAGTTCCCTAGCATCAGGCATCTCCGCATTGCACAGAGAAATGCCTCCTGGATTAGAGGGCAGATTTTCCATACCATCCCCTTAGAATTTCAGTTCCTCACCTGTGTTTGCCCTGGGCCTTCAAGCACACCAGAGGGTGAACTGCAGGATGAGGGCAGTGCAAGCTGCTTTTCATCTTGTCAGCTTTTCACAGATTCTTGCTTTGTCCTCCTGTAAAAATGTATCATATGTGGGTGTATATGTGCACATTGGCATGCATGAGGGTGGAGTGCTGTGCATGAGTCCTCAGTGAATGTGTGGAGGCCAGGGAAAACTCAGCAGTCAGTTTTCTCCTTCCCCTGTGGATTTTGGGGACCAAACACAGACAGTCGAGACTGCGTGTTGAAACATTGCCGGCTGAGGCATCTTGCTGGCCCTGCTCTATACCTCTTTTGATTTAGTTAATTCCTTACATTTCAACAGTCTTCATGGTGTTCTCTCTGTAGTATGAAGGCTGGCTTCTGTCCTCCCACCAGGTCCCACAGTTATTAGGTCCCAAAGAAAATCACACAGAGGTCTCCAGAAGATTATAAACTGATTGGCCCATTAGCTCAGGCTTCATATTAGCTCTTATAACTTATATAGCCCATTATTCTTATCTATGTTAGCCACATGGCTCAGTACCTTTCTCAGTGGGGCAGGTGACATCCTGCTTCTTTGGTGGTCCAGGCAGGAATACCAAGAGAGCGTCCTGCTTCTCAGAATTCTATTCTCCTTGCTCCGCCTCTACTTCCTGTCTGGTTGTCCCACCTAATGCATCCTGGTTAATGGCCAATCAGCATTTATTTAAATCATGATTGACAGAATACAGACAATTCTCCTGCACCATCTCTCTGTGTGTTTTATTTAGAAATATTCATTTATTTTTATTTATGTATATGTACGTGTGATTACAGGTGTGTATGTGTGTACCACTGGGGTATAGATGAATCAGAGGCCAGAAGGGGTGCTGAATCCTCTGGAGCTGGAGTTAAAGGTGGTTGTGAGCAGCCCAACGTGGTTGCTGAAAACAGTGCCTGCTCCTAGAAGATCAGTGCATGCTTTTAGGCACAGAGTTATCTGTTTAGCTCTCTTCCCTCACCTTACTGACTCTCATCAGGTCTCATTGCTTCCAGAATCCAACATAAACACCAAGAGGCAGTGGAGAATGATGTGGACACCATTTCTTGCTAAATACTTAAAGGAGAGGACTGGGCCACATAGAAACAATAACTGACCATGTCTGAGGCCAGGAACATAATGCTCACTAACCACCTTCTCCAGCCCCAAGTACAACCTGGCCTACTGACTGATGTGTAGCTATCTCTTAATGTGCAAGCAACTACTGCACAACAAATGGCTTATACAAGACACAGGGGAGAATTTAGTGGAGGCTGTACCATGTAACCTGTCACCAACTCTCTGTCTGAAAGAAGTTTCTAAGTCCTTCTTATGGCTTCACAAAAGTACCATGGGTCTCCTGCTAGCCTGTATGGTGGGGCACATAAGCATTCTATCTGTGGTCAGCATGGGCCAAACTCTGTCCCAGCCATAGCATATGCTTTCCAGGCTCCGTTATTCTGCTTTTCTAAAGGCCATTTTCTCAGAACAAATCTTAGGATCATTTTCTGCTCTTATTAGATTCTTGTTCCAAGCTTGGGGTGAGACATCTCTGTCGTACTGACTGTTCCCTGTTGTCAGAGCACACCATGTCTCTCGTTTGCTTATGTCCCCATTGTGAAACATATTGAGGTTTTTTTTTTTTTTTCAGCAGAGGAGATAGTCTAGCCCCACTGATTACCAGGGCCATTTCACAGCTCTGTTTGCTTGAAGCCAGCTTGTTACTGTCCCCTGTGTGCACTCGTTAATCTTGGCAGAGAACAGCAGTCTTTCCAGGGAGAAACCAAGAGAGGTAGAGTGCTCAGTGTGGAATTAGGACACTGCTCCAGCTGAGCTGAACACCATAGATCAGTCACATCTTATTTCCAAATAACACATGGAAAAGCTATTGAATTAGTCTCCAGCCTCAGATATGTCTGAAAGACCAGGGTTCCAGGAGGGAATAGATGGAGGGGCTCAGATGTAAAGTGAACAAGGATGCTTTAGAGGATGATGAAATCACATTTGTTTGTAAATAGAGACAGTGTATGACATGTGTTGCTACTATGCAGTAGGTCTAGTGGGAAAGGCCCTAATGCTTAGAGCCACTCCTATGTCCCTCAATATATCTATGGGAGTAGATAGGGGAGCTGTTGGCAGGAAGCTGACAGGGCTGGTGATTCTGAAAACTCCTTTTGGGAGAGTTTCCCCAATTGTCCACACACAAGGACTGGGAGGAAGGAACAGTGTAGGTGGAAGTTTCTGTCCCACCTAGTCCCACAGCCATTCAGTCCCAAAGAAACACACAGAGGCTTATACTAATTATAAACTGTTTGGCCTATTAGCTCAGGCTTATGATTAACTAGCTCTTGCAACTTAAATTCACCCATAATACTTGTCTGTTTAGCCACATGGCCTGGTACCTTTTCTCAGTGCAGCATTCTCATCTTGCTTCCTCTGCATCTGTCTGGTAACTCACTCTCTTCCTTTTCTCTTCCCAGAATTCTCTTAGTCTGGTTGCCCCACCCATAATTCCTGCCTGGCTGTTGGCCAATCAACATTTTATTAAACTAATATGAGTGACAAATTTTACAGTGTACAAGAACATTATCCCACAGAATTTCCCCTTTTTTCTTTTCAAAACAAGAACTCTAAATCTAATCTCCTTTGCTTAGCTTTTTCTCAATAACTATCAATAACAACTTGTAACCAACAATCTAAACAAAAGCAAACATCCATCATCCATTTTTTGGGAATGTGGGCATAGTTTTCTAGGCTACTTACTGTTGATTGGGGGTGCTGATAATTTTATGGGGACCCAAAGAAAATTTAGGATTATGTTCATGTCTGACTGGAGAACTCTGTGAGGCTGAATTATCTCAGCCAGCGGTCTTGAGGCTGTTCTGGATGTAGAATTCAGAGGAAACTGAAACAAAGGTCCTCTAAAATGTTGGATCCTCTGGGTCATCTGATCTCATTGGAGATTTTCAGGGAATCTTCCTTGATCAAACCTTATTTTTCTTAACCCAGAATGAATCCACAGGCTCTCATTTCCTTTGCAAACAAAACCAAGAACTCTTCTTCAAGTAACATCTTTGACTTAACTTATGAAGTCAAGGCATTTTCAAAATATGTAGGTTGGATTAATTCAGCAGCATTTATAATCAAATGTCTTTTAGCATCTCTTGCTTCTTTGCTTCTTCCTCAGCAGTCAACCTATTCAAAGACAACATGATAACATACAGTATCCAGATTCTCTATGTATTTTCCATCTTTGCATGGCTTTTTTTTCACTCTATTTCTTTTATTTTTGTTTTTAATTTTTGGATTTTTGAGACAAGGTTTCTCTGTGTATCTTTGGCTATACTGGATCTCACTTTGAAGACCAGGCTGGGCTTGAATTCACAGAGATCCACCTGCCTATACCTCCCAAGTGCTGGAATTAAAGGTATGCACCACCATGCCTGGCTACTCTATTTCTTTATTAAAGAATGTTCTCTATCCTTTTTCTTTTCACTCATAAGCCTATGTATATTTTTAAACACACTGTAAACCATTTAGAGTTTTCTTCTTCTGAATCTGTCTTTACCATATATATCTATCTTTTTCTGAGCACACAAGTCTTTAATCTGCTAAACAATATGGCTAGGGCTTTGACAGCTGGCTCCATCCCATTCCTTAGCTTTTTGAGATTTTAGCTTCATGGTGGAGGTATTGGCAGGAGCCACATTTATTGCCACAATTCTGGAGTTTCTAGGTCCATGCTAGTATCAAGAAGCCTGATGCTGGCTGCTCATAAACACCATTTAAGAGTTTGGTGGCAGAACCTCTTAAAAGAGCTGCAAGATTTTTGCAACTAAAGCTGAGTCTTAAATGAGCCATGCCTCTACTCACTGCCAGTAAACAGAGCCTACCAGAGAAAAGACAGTTACCAAGAAGTTGTGCTTGACTCTGTTCTTGTTTGTCTAGAATCCTTTTTTAAAGCTTTCTTAGGCTTTATGTGAAAATTCTTTCAAATGTTTGGGCACCATTAGTAGAAAGAAGTTTCTGTCCCACACAGTTCCACAGCCATTCATTCCCAAAAAAACACACAGAGGCTTATATTAATTGTAAACTGTTTGGTCTATTAGCTAGGGCTTATTATTAACTAGCTCTTGCAACTTAAATTAACCCATAATTTTTGTCTATGATTAGCCACGTGGCTTGATACCTTTTCTCAGTGCAGCATTCTCATCTTGCTTCCTCTGCGTCTCACTGGTAACTCACTTTCTTCCTTTCCTCTTCCCAGAATTCTCTTACTCTGGTCGCCCTGCCTATACTTCCTGCTTGGCTATTGGCCAATCAGCATTTTATTAAATTAATATGAGTGACAAATCTTTACAGTGTACAAGAGCATTATCCTACAACAGAACAGGCCTTCCTATCAGACTGAGAGGAGGGAGCATAGCAGTGTGATGTATGGGAACCCCCACCGGAGCAGTGGCCCCACTGCAGGGACTCTGTACCATGGGTTTTCTCCGCTATGATGCTGGCAGAAGTGACTTTGGGATACTCTTATAAGAAGTGAGAAGGAATCATCAAAGTCCTAGGACAGCAGGGTGTGGCAAGAGGGTGTTGAGCCAAGGTGTCTTACTAAGTATTCTTACTTGGTTGGCACAATGGTTAATTCTCATTGTCAACGTGATTGGTACAAGAAATACTGAGGGCTTGAGACTGGTGTGTCTGGGAGGAAATTTCTGAAAAAAGGCATCATTGAGGAGGAACACATACTCTGAACCCCTGAAATGGGCAACACCCACAGGCAGGGGCAGATGCCACAGGTGGGGGTACAGTACTGGATAAAAGTGAGAATGTCGCCAAGCGCCAGCATTCTCCTGTCTGCTGCCTACTCTGTGAAGATGTACAAAGTCCCATCCGTAGCTTCTGCTTGCCTGTCCCTATGATGATACAGTGTACCATCTCAAGTTATCAGCTGAATAAATTCATTCTTACGTTTGCTCCTGTCAGGTGTCCATCACAATGAAAATAGGAACCAGACAGATGGTGCTAAGATCTTTGAACCACAGGATCTTCAATAAAAGCTGAATGCATTATTTTTCTTTTATTCCTGTCTGACTGAAAACAAGTTCTACAGCCTTGGAGAATGAGTGCAAGAATTAAGGCTATGTTTTGAAAACCACGAATAGCTTTCCATAAGGTTCATCTCCCTGACTTAGGCCCATTGCTCGCTGTAATTGTATCATGGGCATTTTGTATGTTTCCCTAAAAAAATCACAGAGGTGTGCTTTAGTAAGTAGTAAGGAATGGTCTATCAGACAATAATCTGCCATGCATTTTCCCTGCCACTACTCTGTCCTATAGACTGCAACCCAGCTGAACGGGGATTTGTATAGAGCCAAGAATGGAGGCTTGGGAGTGCAGGACACTAAGGTCTGTTCAACCTGCCAGTCAGTGTGTGTTCCAACCTGGAATCCTTTAAAACAATGCACCATGATTATGCATATTTACAGAAGCAGCATGATGATGATTCAAGGCAAGTCAGGCAATTAGCATGTTGTGCATACATGCTCATCATTTCTTCTTATTGGGAACAAATGCCTCCTTTTGATCTTCTTTTAAAAGATTAGTATTTTTATTTTTGAAATTAAAATAATTACATCATTTCCCTCCTTAACTTTTTTTTTTGCCCCAACCCCTCCCATGTATCCCCTTGCTTTCTCATCAATTCATGGACTCTGTTTTTTTCATTATTGTTATACACACACCCATATAGAAGTGTATATGTTCATAAGTAATATAAATACAACTTATTCAGTCCACATAATGTTACTTGCATATATATCATTTCAGAGCTGACCACTTGGTATTGGATAACAAACTGGGGGACTCTTTCCTGTTCTCATAAAATATTAGTTGTTTCGGACGGTAATTCCATGCAGTGGGAGATGAGGACTCATTCCTTCTGTGTGATGTAATGTTTTAAATCTGTGGGCTCTTGTAATTTATGTGCTTTTTTGGCCATATTGTTTTACAGGAACCATCCCTCAGGGAACACTTCTATTCTCTCTTCACAAAACAAATAAAAGGCATTGGGTTGAGTTATATAATTTTAGAAGTATGACCACCATGGCAGGTCTCCATTATAATCTATACTCAATAAAATCTCAACTAATTGAAGAGTTTGGGTAGTGAATTATTTTTAAGTTTTTAAAACTTCCAATAAATTCAGATTTTAAGTAAACACTCTCTGAGAACACTTGTAAGATATATTAGGAAATATCTGTGATATAAATATTCACTAGCAAAAGTCCTTGTCTAGTTCATGTTATGGCAGAAAACCCAACATAAACTGGGTCTGCAATACTAAACACCCATCTGTATGTGTAATGGGCTCATGGAATGACATAGAGCAAAGTTAGTTGATGGAATTATGGATGCATGCTTGTTTCATGCAAAATGAACATTGATATCATTTTTTTTCACTTCTGAGGTCCTGGAGACCCCATACTTACCTGAGCCAGCAAGGTTTCTGCCTCTACTCCGCTTCCCATGGCCTTAGGTACTTGATGCTGTAATGAGACACCTGACAGGAAGCAGGTTAAGAAAGGAAGGGTTTATCTTAGCATCTGGTTCTCCCACCTCCCAGCTGTGGTCCTGTGAGGCTGTTTGCTCACATCTGGAGGGCCAGGAAGCAGGAAGAGACAAAAGCTCTTCTTTGCAGCAGGGTTTCTCCTCTTTTCCTTTTATGTGGTTTTGAGGCCCAATTCACGGGATGGTTCATTTTATGCTTGGGGTGCCTCTTGCCACTCAGTTATTCCATCCTGAAAATGCCCTGAAGAAGAAACCCAAAATTAAGCCTTACTAAGACCTCCTCCATTTAAAATAACTGCGTTTGTTTATTATTTGTTTATTTAGTGTGGGGTGACGGACGCGTCTAGAGCTCAGAAGATGACTTGCACGGTCAGTTCTTTCCTTCCACCATGTAGATCCCAGCCAGCCTAATCTATCCAGCCCTCCTTAGGAATTCCTTAATCCAATCCAGAGTCATCTAATCAAAGTCAGCCATCACAATTAGGTAGCTCCTCTTCATCTTCATTGAGCATTCTCTGAGACCAGAGCAGCTTAGGGAAGTGCTCAGCTTAGGGCCCAAGGATATGCTCATTTGAAAGGTCTAAATAGAATCAAATAAAGACGGTTTCAGTATATTAATAAAATATTCTGAGGGTGTATTTATTAAGACTTATTAAACACTAACCTTTCCTGCCCACATGCTGCCCCATGTGGTGTGAAAGACCCAGCAGAAATCAATCGCATGATGTTGAATGTTTGGGTGGGGCCTCACACTGGCCCCAGAGGATCCATAGCCAGTGAGGGACCCACTGCCCAATGGGAATGTCAACTGAGAAGGTGACCGCTGAAGAAATGTCAGGGAAGGAGGACAGGGCTGCTTCAGGGCCACTTGAGGGAAACAAGAATGGTGTTCACTGGACTACTGGGTGTCCTGGGCCTGGTTCTGAATTTTGTTATTCCTAGACTCATGGTCTTTGAGCAAAAATCTATAACTTGTTCTCCATAAATTAGGATAACAGTATTGGCCGGTTCATATTTCATTGATCAAATGATTGATTTACATTGATGCTCTATGTAAGCAGTTATGTCTTCATTTTAAACTGACCCCAAACTGGCATTTGGTAGATATTAATACCACACTCCTCACCATCACAACCTTCAGTATTGTGTTCTCTAGGGGATGTAGGAGTTAGTTGGCTTTCCTGGGGCCAAGGAGGGGCACCCTGGAATTTTGGTGTCAAAATCACTGGGAGAAACCACCTCTTGCCAAGGTAAAAGGCCCTGCCCTCTCTCTGCCTCTCTGCACCTGTTTCTCATGTCCTTAGTCATCCTTCCCACCTGGGTCTTCCACATCTCCACTGTGAGAGACCTGCTCATCGTGGCATGGTGCCAACATTCTTTCTGAGGCTGGGGAAGTAGCTTACGTGTTCCATCTCATTTCTCATTTCCATCCCCCACTAACGTCTCCTCCTCTATCTCCCCTCCCCCATGCAGTGTTCTTATCTGTCTTGGTTCTGTGCGAGGTCACTTCCCCACTTCACCCTTTTTCCACACTCTCTCTCACACACACTTACACACACTTCACATGTGCCTTCCCATCAAGTACCTCATCGTAGCATTATAATAAACACACTACATATACCAGCCTGACACATGCAAGATACACCTCAGACACCGTCTATCACACCACCCACAGCCATACAACATGCTCACATCCACGGTTTCCCTCATACATCATTCACAGCACGTAAACCCATAAGGATAACAGACCCTCACTGGCTGTGTGTATGACACAGAGATGTGCTGTAAACACATTCACTCTCAAAATCCCATATAGCCATCGCATGACATGTATTCATAGACGTTATACACATTTACCTCTACAGTCACGCACAGATACACCTAACCCAAGGAGCTCCACGGAGAAATTCCTGTGCCAACAAACGTGTGTGTCTCCTGGATCAGGAGAGAAACCACATGAATCTTCAGCAGGTAGTATGCCCAACCACACTGATCTTGGGCCTCAGCTAAGAAGGCAACCCCCATTGTCTTTCAATTTTTATTCCTCTTTTCTGTTTTCTTCTCTTCCCCCTGCTCCTCCTCTTCCTTCAAGTTTGTTTGCTGGATTAGCAAAGTCACAGTTAACAAGACCATGTCATTACACCAATTCCAGCTAGATTCTGTTCTCAGCTCCTCTCTACACGCCACACAGGCTTGAATCTGGCCTTGCTGGTGAGTGCATTTCTGGGACACTTCCACTTGTACCTTTCCTGGTCAAGGGCAGTAGCTCTAGTGTCGTGGGCTGAGAAGGGGTCAGCAAGGGTCACAACATGTCACTCTCACAGGTTCCTATAGCTTCCTGGAGTAGCTGAGACCCTGAGGGATCAGACAAGAGATACCAGTTTCTCCTGGGGTGATCCCAAGTAGGTGTGTGGTAGCTCAACTCTCAGCCTGTTCTCCCCACTTGGCTCCCATCGTTGAATGCAAACTGAGAAGAAAAACAAGCCTCTTCTTTCCTAAACTCAAGGACAAAATCATCTCTCACACCTTGCACTTTGTGGCTCAGTTTCCCTCACTCTCCCCCTTCAGGGAAGCATGATGGTTAGTCTTGATTGCCAACTTGACTACATCTGGAACAAAAACCCAAAAATGGAAGGCATATTTGTGAGAAAATAGGAAGATCCACTACAACCAGAATCGTTGAGGTAGGAAGACACACTTAGTTAATCCAGATCTCATCTGGGCCATGCTTTCTGCTGGAAGCCTATAGAAGGACATGGAATAAGAAGAGTTTGCTCTTTGCCTGCTTTCCCTTGTCTTGCTAGCAAGTCCAGTCATTCATTGGCATTAGAGCCTACTTCTTCAGGATTCCAACACATCCTGAAGACCAGCTGAGACATCCAGCCTCATGGTCTGAACAACTACTGGGTTCTTGGACTTTCTGGTCCTACTCAGCCATTGTTGTATAAGCTGGATGGCAGCCTGTAAGTCATTCTAATAAATCTATTTATATATAGTTATTATATATAATATATATAATAAATAAAGAGATAGATGATACATAGGTAGATAGATAGATAGATAGATAGATAGATAGATAGATAGATAGATAGATAGATAGATAGACAGACAGATTCATTCTATAAGTTCTGTTAAACTCTAGAGTGCCCTGACCAATACAGGAAGTGAATGGTTTGGCCCCTTGTATCATGTTTTGGGAACTTGAGTCCAGGTGCAGAAAGTCCCACCCTGAGCTGGTAAGCATCATTTTCTGGGGCTCTCTGTTCCTCACATGGAACTAGATATTTTAAATTTGTTTTTCATGAGTCATGTGAGTATGTGTATGTGTGCACATATATGTGTGTGCACATGTATATGTGTATGTGTGCTCATGCATGTGTGTGTCTGCATACACTTACTGATGCAAGTATGCACATGCTGTGCTGGCATCCATCTGGTGGTCAGAGAATGACTCTGTGCAGCTATTTCTTGCCTTCCACCTTGTTGAGGCAGGATCCTTCCTGTTCTTTCTTCCATGCTGCAAATCCTAGGCTGGCTGGCCCTCCATTCTCCTCTCTCGCCTCCCATCTTGATGTAGGAAGGTTGGGATTGTAAATGTGTTCTACAGCACTGGATACGCACGCGCGCGTGCGCGCACACACACACACACACACACATACACACACACACACGCACATATAGTATAGGTTCTCAGGATCTAACTCAGGTACCCCAGTAGCTGCCTTGCTGCCCCATGGAGGCTAGCTCGTCTTCTGCTGGGAGGGCTTCCTTTACCATTCTTCACAGGTCAAGCCTATGGGTATCAATTTCTGAATATATCAAAGTCTCTTTGAAACATATTAGCAATTTTCTAAAAATGTCCTTGAAGTGACTCATGAGTTTCATCATGGCATCGTCATTCCATGTGTCACTGTCCTCTGTCCTAATTTTTTCCTCATCCACTGCTCTCCTAGGTTTCCTGCCTTCCTTCTTGCAAAGGGATGATAGTCCTGCCCCCAATTCTGATTTCATCTTGTGTATTCCATTGCGTTTTTGTTTCTTTTCTCCCTGAAGATTTTTTTCCTCACCCCTTATGATGTCTCTTGTAGTTTCATTTTACACACACACACACATGCACACACATAAAAAGAGAGAGAGAGAGACAAAGAGACAGACAGAGAGCAAGAAAGAGACACTGACAGAGACAGACAGACAGACAGACAGAGAGCCTGAATCTGGGCAGAGCTGTCTGTAAACTCTGTCTGTTCCCAAAGCCCTATATATGAAGCTTGCGTCTGACTTGCCTGCTCCTTCCCTGGGGAGAGAAGCTGCACACTCCCTTCTGAAGAGAAGGCAGAAGGAAGATTTCTCTCGTCTCCCTGACGCCCATGCACTTGGGGGGCACCTTGGAGCTGACTCTAAGGACACGGGGGTTATGTGAGAAGACTTCCCTGGACTGAGGGCAGACTCTGGGTGCATCTTGGCAGCCCTGGCTGGTGCAATGCCCTCCAGCCACGTGGTTTCCCTTCCTGCTGCATTACGTCACTCCCTCACTCAGCCGGCTCAGTGGGTGGCGGTGTCCTGGCTTTCTGAGATGAGATGTTGACTTGGATTTGAACTCTCTGATTGTCAACAGCCCACTGAGTGATCACAAGAAGGTGGTGCTGAGTGCTACAAGGAAAGTTCGCCCTGGATCTGTGTTTAAATTTATGGAGCTCAGTGAAGCAACCACTATGATTAGCCTGTACCCAGCAGAGGACTCTCAGGACAAAGGCGGTCTCCCATTTCTGAAGTCCCATCTCTCTTGATGAGACATTCATGGCATGTTTACGAGTGTACGGAGGGGTGTCAGTCCTGAAGCCACAAGGAGATTGTACTTCGTAATGAAAACTCCATATGACATTGCCTTCATTCCCTCAGTTTATGGGGCAGAAAAATGTACCAGTTCCCCATAGCTGTTAGTCATACAAACAGGGGACTTTTCCTTGGTGAATGTCAGGAGTCTCTAGTCCTCACAGCCTGGTTTTCAGCTACATTAAAGGCTTAGTCCCCGGGGTGGTACTATGGGAAGGTTACTGTTTTTGTGTGTTTTTTTTTAAAGGAGGGGCCCAGTGGGAGGACATTAGGTCCTTAGAGTTGTGCCCCTGAGGAAGGTTGGGGGCCCTGGGAGTTCTTGCTTCTTGTCTCTTCTCCTCTTTCTCTCTTCCCTACTTCCCAGCCATGGTGTAAGTGTTTCACTCTGTGACGTCTCCTGCCATGCATGATGAACCACCTCACACCCAGCGAAATCCTGACTGATCTCAGCCCAGGCCTCTGACACTACATGCTCTGACATTTTCTCTTTGTTCATCACAAGTGTTTTGTTCTATCATCGGAGTTCTGACCAACGTTTTATGTTTTCTGGAGTGGAGCTGTAGCACAGTTGGCACTGCCTTCACCTAGAATACTCAAAGCTCTTGGCTTGCTCCACGTCTTAAACTGGGTGTGGTAGTGAATGCCCATCATTGGAGCACTTGGGAGACGAGTCAGGAGAGTCAACTCAAGGTCTTAGATGGTCACACAGTGACTCTGAGGCTAGCCTGGGTTACTTAAGACCCATGCTTCAAAGGCAAAGGACATAAATACTATCTGCTTCCTCCCGCCTATAGATCCATTAGTGCAGAAATATAGAACCTGGTCCTGTGTCTGTAGTGAGCATAGATCTACAGAAATGCAGAGTTACGGGTATGGACATATACAAGCAAGCTCACCACACAGACAATCTCTCTCTCTCTCTCTCTCTCTCTCTCTCTCTCTCTCTCACACACACACACACACACACACACACACACACCCACACCCTGTGAAGATACATTGTGAACTGGCCACAGACAGGCCCTTTTAGGCAGCAGTGACTTCAAGGTAAAGCTAAACTGGCCTTTGCCGCCGCCCCCCCGCCCCCCCCCCCCGCCCCTACCAGTCTTCGCAGCAGGCCATCCAGGGCAGCTTGCTTCTTCATGGAGAACCCTCACTGGTTGTCCACAGTCTGGACTCCCTTTGCTTATTTACACAGCATTTGTTTATTTGTTCTGCGGGAAGCTTGGGGGAGGATTTGCAGGGCAGGCCCTGTGGCTTTGCCCTCACTGGTCCACTTTGTGCACACAGCCCTCTCTGGAGGAGCTTTTGCAGGTTACCATCCAGGGACACCACCCGCCTTCAGCAAACATTCTGGGCAAGCAGAGCCAACCAGGGAATGCAGTCCTCTGCCTAGCAAAGGTGTGACTGCTTTGACACTGTCTGCAGGGACCAGAGAGGCCCAGGCACCTGGAGTTATTACAGGCCTGTCTGTCTGTCTGTCTGTCTCTGGAGGTGCTTCCTCTTTGCAGCTATACCAAACAGCAGGTGGCTGTGGAGATACCTCAGTGAGTAAAGCATGTGCCGTGAATGGGGCCTGAGTTTGAACTCTAGAATCCACATCAGGGACAAACAGCAGCAAAACAGGTGTGGTAGAAAAATGCTGGTAATCTCGGTGCTGGCAAAATGGAGACAAGGGGATCCCTGGGGCTTTCTGTCTACCCAACTCATGAGAATGGACAAATTCTAAGCCGGTGAGACCTTATCTTAAAAGCAAACCAAAGGACAGGTAGAAGACATGTGAGGAATGACCATGTAGATTGTCAGCACTCAGTCAGACAGACAGGCCACACACACACACACACACACACACACACACACACACACACACACACACAGGAACACAGCATATACACACATACACACACACTCACACACATACAGACACACAGATATGTACACACAGACACAGGCACACAGCACACACACACACATACAGACACACAGAGACATACACACAGACACAGGTACACAGCACACACACACAGACAGACACATACAGACGTACACACAGACACAGGCATACGCTTCTGCCATTGTGCCTTCTCCATCAGAATGGAATTTACTCTCGACATGTAAGCTGAAATAGCCTCCCCCACTGAAGCTGCCTTTCTCAGGGTAATTGACCACAGTAGGGAGAAGGAGACTGATACAGACTGTTGGGACATTGTGGTCAGAGAAGTCCAAATCTTGGCCTTTCGGCAATGAAAACCAACTATAAAAGGAAAAAAAGAAAAAAGATTTTACTGAGAAGTTTTAAGGCTAATATTTTAATATGCATCCCATTTCCTCCGGGTGGTCCTCATTTCACAAAAATCAATGGACCGGTTTCAGTCCGCACTCCCAGCTATTTGCATGTAGCTCTGAACTGAGTGCACACGGCCTCCTTGGCTTGAGGAGGTACTAGAGTGGAGGCTTTGGATAATCAGGAAAAGGAGGCTCTACCTGCATGGCTATGGAGGAGCCATCTGGAGGTGTAGAGAGATTTTGTTTGTGTTTTAACAAATAAAGCTGGCCTGAAAGTGCAGAGCTAAGTCACTAGAGGCCAGGCAGTGGTAGCACACACATTTAATTCCAGGACTCTGGAGACAGAGGCAGACAGATCTCTATGAGTTCAAGGCTACCCTGGGCCACACTAGATTGATCCAATCTAAAAGAGAAACAGAGCTCACTCACACAAAGGTGATCCCAGCACTAGGGAGGCAAAGACAGGAGTGATCTGGTTGGGTGGGAAGAGGACTATAAGGCGGGAGGAGACAGGAGCTCAGCCCATTCCGTCTGAGGTTTCGTAGAGAAGGCATTCAGTCTGAGGACTTGTAGAGACAGGATAGCCCATTGAGTCTGAGAATTTCATAGAGGTAAGAACTAATGGCTGGCTGATTGGCTTCTCTGATCTTTCGGCTTTCACCTCTAATATCTTACTCTATGTCTTTATTATTGAGACCATTTAGAACTCATACTATATATGTGAGTGATGTACACACACATGCAGGCTGGAATAGAATATTGGCTCTCTTCCCCATCTGTCTCTGTTTTACTGCTTTGAGAGAGTCTCTCATGGAACTGGATGCTCATTGCTTCAGCTTGGCTGACTGGCCAATGAGTTCTCGGGATCTTCCCATTATCATCCCCAAATGCCGGGACTACAAGGTACTCACAACTATGTGGCTTTTTACAAGGGTGCTAGGGATTTGAACTCGGGTACTTATGCTTGCAGAATAAATGCTTTTATCCACAGGGCCAACTGCCCAGCTCCTAAGAGAAGGATGCTTGAGAATACAGACAAGGGCAAACAGGTCACATGAGAACTAGGACATTAACTACGTACCTGTGAAGCAGACTGATGACTCACATCAAACAAGACCTCCAGCCACTCGTTCTGAGAGAGCCTTAGGCAGAGGGCGGATTGAGTATCCGAGAAACCTCTACTGGTGTTTGTCTCTGTGGTCAGGTGCTTCCAAAATGGTTAGGAGCCCATGCTGCTGCTGGAGAGCTGGCTGCTGTCACCGCTCATGAGATGAGGAGTGGCAGCCTTCTGAGAGAAGATGCCCTAACCTCTCGGAGCTCATGCTCTTATTTGAGTCTTTCAATTTGATTCTGTGCTGTTCTTTGCTCATCATCCAATGTTGCTGGCAGAAGTTCAAGTTTTGACCTCAGTAGTTTTCTGGAAAATGGTGGAGTAATTCTTATTAAGAAGCTTATTGGGCTTAAAGGTACATTTCAGTATAGTTCTAAGTTATACATTAGCGTCACAAGAGCAGGGGTACAAACCTCAGCAACAAGTGGGCTCCAGCTCTGCCTGCATGCACAGAGGAACCTCAGTCTTCCCTCTTGCTGGCCTGAGAGCATTCTCCCCTCCCCAGCCTAGGTCATCTCCCCGGATAACACAGTCCCAGCCTTCCCAGGCAATGCAGGTGTTGTTTCATACCTGTGATTCAGCTCAGCTCTGTGAGCACTTATCACCTGTTCCCCAGGCGACACTGCCCTTACACTCATCAAGTTCATGGATAATATCTTCCCTACATGCTTCAGCCTTCTGGTTTGTGCATTTGGGAGTAACTGTGAATGTCCTAGTGCCATTCAGAGCTCCGCGACAGCTCAGTTAAAAGCCAACTCCGGGCTGCCACTTCCGCCCTTGCTCTGCTCCTGATTTCAGTGCTGCTGAAGATGCATCCCCCGGTCTGAAGAATGTGGCGCTGCTGCCTC
Organism: Ondatra zibethicus; assembly: GCA_004026605.1. Classification (NCBI taxonomy): domain Eukaryota; kingdom Metazoa; phylum Chordata; class Mammalia; order Rodentia; family Cricetidae; genus Ondatra; species Ondatra zibethicus. The sequence goes on from PVIU01008108.1 coordinate 49,682, forward strand.
CTCCCCTGTGCCACAGAGCTCATCGTATGTGCAAGCTGTTGCTTTTGACTCTCCGCACCCTTTCCTGAGAAGCTGATGCAGTGGAGATGGAGGTGGAGGGTGTGCAGATGATGAAGAGGGTAGAGAGAGGACAGACATGGTGGCGGGGATGGATTAGGCAGAGGTGGTGGAGAACTGACGAGGGAGTGGTGGTAAAGATGTGGGTGCAGCAGAGAGAAATGGTGGGGGTCATGAAAAGGTTACAGAACAAGGATGATAGAGATGGTAGAGAAGGCGGGAGGATGAAGATGATGGAGATGGTGGAGAAGGTTGGGTGGGGATGATGGAGACAGTGGAGGTGAGATAGTGAAGATGATGGAGACAATGGAGAAGGTTGGGTGGGGATGATGGAGACGGTGGAGGTGAAATGGTGAAGATGATAGAGACAGTGGAGAAGGTTAGATGGGGATGATAGAGACAGTGGAGGTGAGATTGGTGAAGACAATGGAGATAGTCGAGAAGGTAGAACAGAGATTGTGGAGACAGTGGAGGTGAGATGATGAAGAAGTAAACAGTGGAGGAGAAATGGTGGAGATAATAGAGAAGGTTAGATGGGGATGATGGAGACAGTAGAGAGGCTGGAGATTATGAAGATAAAGGAGGTAAGATGGTAGATAGCAGACTAGAGAGAGTTAGAGCTTAGGAACCATCACCACACTCTCTAGTAGGGCTTTGATGAGTATGGGGCTTTTCTCCAGCTTCTATTTTATTCAATAGAAACATACACATATATGTACACACAATAAATACATATATGCACATGCCTACACGAGCACACATACATACAATATCTTTAATCAAGATTTAGCAACAAATCAAAGACTTTAATAGTTCTTATTAGCCTAACCTGCAAAAACAACAGTGACTTCTAAACTCTGCTTAGAGACACAGGGATGTTCCTGGTTGCACACTTTGTCTAGTAAGTTCCATAGCTAAGGACATAACAGCCTTCAGTTTCCAGTGTGCCTTGGCCTTGCTGATCCAGCTGTTCTTCTTCATATCCATGAGATTCCCCTCTGTAAACCAACTTGATGTCCTTGTGGTTGGTTCTGAGTAGCACCTACAGGTTTGAAACAGAGGAGCCCAGCAACTTTCCCACTGCACGTTAACACCCCAGCAGCACACCCTCGGTGCCCCTGAGCAATGTGCCTTCTACTTCAATGAGAAGACATGTCACAGTTCTACAAGCTAGAGTGGCTTTGAGGTACAGGGGTCTGAGGAGCCATTTACACAAGCTGGATAGGGCCACCCTGTTGAAGGAGAGAGAGCCTGCTTTTGGTCCTGGCTATCTGGCTAGCTTAACCCCCAAAATAACCACACAGAAATTGTATTAATTAAATTATTGCCTGGTCCATTATCTCTAGCCTCTTATTGGCTAACTCTCACATCTTGATTCAACCCATTTCTAATAATCTGTGTAGCACCACGAGGTCATGGCTTACTGGGAAAGATTCAGCATGTCTGACCTGGCAGCTCCATAGCGGCTCTCTCTCCGCTTTCTTCCTCCCAGAATTCAGTTCTCTTTTCCCCGCCTATCTATGTTCTGCCCTATCAAAAGGCCAAGGCAGTTTCTTTATTAACCAATGAAGGCAACACAAATACAGAAGGACCTCCTACTCCATTTCCCCTTTTCTGTTTAAACAAAAAAAGAAAGGCTTTCATTTTAACATAGTAAAATTACATATAACAAAACAGTTATCAAGCAAGAATTACAGTTACAATATTTATATCTATTTTATCTTTTATCATAACAAAGAAAAATGATAACTATAACTATCTATTTTTCAACTCCATCAAAGACTCCAGAAGGATATAATATTACCTAAGTAAACAAGAAGTAAGCAACCTTCAAAACTCTAGAAATAACAGAGACATCTCGCTGCCTGTACAGTTACCCAAAGTTCTTCTGTACTGTTGGGGCATCCATCTTCAGCCTACAGGCCCACAGTATCCAGCAGACATTTCCATGAAGCAGGAAAATTTAAAGACAGTTCAGTCACTTTTTTCTGTGTCCTGCAGAATGTCTCACAGACTCTTTCATGAAGCAGGAACCCCGAAGAATCATCTCACCTTTTGGCAAGTTCAGCAGTCATCTGTCTGTAGGTTCTTCATGTCCAGTTTATGCAACAGTCCAGGCAAGAGCAGTTTCTTACCTAAATGGCTAACCAAAACCATAACGAGCCTCTTCGATGCCCATCTTCCTCTTGAAGTAGATTGGTGCTGCCAGGAGCAGACATGTCTCATTGTCATGAAAAGCCCTAAGTTATTAAAACATTTTAAATGCCATATTTTGTAGTCTTTGAAAGATATGAAGAATATCTATCTAACGGAAATATATCTCTATATATCTAGAAAATCTAACTAACATGACTATTAACTTGACTATTATAGATGACTATCTATTAACCTATATTTCTTAATTATACATTACATTTTTAAATGAACCATACAATCACAATACCTTAATCAAGATCAGAAAAATATATACATATAAAAAAATTGACCTTAAATTTATATCAATAAAGCAAAATTTATACCAATGTAAATTATTCATATCTATATTATATCCTCCTTTAAATGTAAAAGGACATTTATAAACAATATTTGGGAATATGGGCTCAGTTTTTTCCCTCCAAACTGCTTCATGCTGGTTGAGGGCACTGTTAATCAGGTTCTTTATGGTATATCTTGTGTGCTAGGTTCATCTCAGTCTGCAGTTGAGTGAAATAATTTTTTGAGGGTGTTTACAGCAACCTTTCAGGAGGATGTGGTCTATCATACCATATTGGTCTAGAAGCAATCCACAGGGTCTCTTCTGTGAAAATAAAAGAAGATCCTCTTTTCCAAAGCATCATATCCTTAGACCCAAATTTTGAAGTCAAGATTCCTTTAGAACATATATGCTGGTTTAGCTTAGCAGACTACACAATGAAATGTCTGTATTTAGCTCCTTCACAGTCAAAAAATTAAAAGAAAACACAATAATAAACATAATCCAGATTCTCTGTGAATTTTCCATTTTTACGTGGCTTATTTTTCTTTATTTTTTTAATCTACAACTATGTTACCCTTTTTTTAAAAGCATTAACTTTATATTATGACTCTCTATACTTTTTCTTTTCTCTCCCAAGCCTATGTACACCCATCCAACATTGTGACCCATTTAGAGGTCTTTTATGTCTGAATCTGTCCTATTGCATTGTCTATAATTCTCTACTGTCTTGAAGAGCTTTTAAAATGCTAAGCAGCTTGGTTGCAGCTGCTCTGGATGTTGGCTCTGCCTCTCTCCAATTTCAAAATGGTGGACGTACCATTTCTGCTAGCTCTGGGGCAGCCAGGTAGGAGCCACACTCAGCACTTTAACTCTGAGAATGAGAGTGCAGCACATAAACTCGTTTTATCTGAGTTACAGCCAAATCTGCCATGCAGAGTACTGCGCAGCCTGGAAACATCTCTGTGTATAGCAGTCGGAATCCACCATGCTCTCCTGCCTGCCCAAGCTTGATCCCGCTTTCTGCCCAGGCAGGTGCCAAACCATAGGCATGGTCTCAGTTACTTTGTTCTCGACCCCAAGTGGGCCCACAAATACCTGGGCCCACAAATGCTCCATAGCTGGAGTTTGCACAGGCAGCAGGGCCCAGGAAGCCTTGTTTTAAAATTGCACAGCTTTTTTTTTTTTTTTTTTTTTTTGGTCCAGCTGCTGAGTGAGGAAAAACTTTCTGTGGCACACCACCAGCAAACAGCAAAAACTCTGTTAAACTCTGTATTTTTTTGAAGCTCTTTCAGATTTTACGTGGAGTCAGTCAACCACATCTATCCTTCAGCACCACCCAAACTCATCAAGCCCTGGAGCTGGACTCGGATTTTCTTCGGCTCTGGGTCTATTTGCACCCAATAGACAATAGAACTAGAGGTTATGACGGCTCATGGCTTCTAGCAGCAGGGGGCCCACACTGTGAGAGCTGGCTCTTGTGACTCCAGGAGGCAGGCCTGAGCTGTTGATGGGAGCGACTCTCAGGGGTCCCCATCCCATGTCAGTTCCATGAAAGGGTTAAATGACTCCTTAAAAAGCCCAATTCAGCTCAGTTCAGCTTCATTCTTTTAATATTGGCTGCCTGGAGACTCTGAACCTAACTGCTGCCTCCTGTGGCCCACACACATAAATTGTATCATTCGGTCTAATTTACATCCTTTTAGTATGTTTTATATTTATTTGAATTTGTCTAGCTTGTTTTACACATGCCTTAAGTCCAACTGAAGTGTTTGTGGAGTGAGTTTAAATGGTCATAAATAAAATGATTGCATGTCTGTCCCTTAGATAAACATGGATTAGGCTGTCACTGATCTGTGGAATGGGGTCTGTCACATGCACCAAAGGAAATGCTTATGCTAACCAGTCCCCAGCTTCCCAAGAAATTAAACAGAGAGTTATCATATGGCTGCAGCAGCATGCCTAATACTACAGAAAGGAATTGAAAGTAGACATGCACACACATGCACGCACACACACGCGTGCACACACACACACACACACATAGCAGTGCTGTTCACAAAATAAAAAGAGCCAAGTGTCTATCTAGATGACTAACGAACAAAAATGTGGTATGTCCATACAATGGAATATTATTGAGCTATGTAAAAAAATGGTCTTTCAGTATTTCCTACAACATATATGGATCTTGGAAGCATTATGATAAGTAAAATAATTCACCCACAAAGAATAAATGATATAGTATCTGTTTTTATGAAATACCTAGGCCAACAAATTTGTAGAGACAGAAAGTAGATTAGAGGTCACAGAGTGGGTGGGGCAGGGGTGGAACAGACAGAGGGGGATAGCTGGTATTGCTTAATGGTCACAGAGTGCCTAATTGTTAGTGCTGAATCAGCTCATACATAGACATCAGCAGTAGTTAGAGTGGCAACTCAGCAGTAAGACTTGGTAGAATAACATGGTGTAATTAATGCCACCAGTGTATACACTTACAATGCCAAATTTTCTCTTCTGGCCATGGATAATCTTATATACTCTTGTAAGAGGTAATTTTTAAAAATTAAATGCTATGGGGAATTCCTATTGTTTATCTTATTAATAGGAACTAGAGACTATTTATTATGAAAAAAATAGGTGTCCCTCAAAAGCAGTGCCTACCAGGGTCTGGTATGGCCTGTAGGCTGTCAACGTCAGATCTGAAACCCCTGGACCATCTTTAGCTCACAGATTCTCACATCTCCATGGCGGGGGGTGGAGGTCAAGACCTCGTAGTCCTGCCTACACCCTCTCAGAAGATTCTAGAATTCTTTGATTCGCCTACCTCTGTGGAAAGATTACTGGGTAAGGAGTGAGAGGGAAGATCTTTGGATGTCTCACATCCAGGCACTAACCAGGCTGGACCCTGCAAGCTTCTGGTGTCTTTGGGGTAGAATGGCTCAGCTTTGACTGGAACATGTACTTGGGACAGGAGGCGCCAAGAGTGAGCCTTTCAGTTTGTGTGATAGTTTTCAGTTCATGGGACAGACCTGAAAAACAAAAAAACCTGTTGCCCATTTATTTCTTTCATAGTATTTGAAGATGTTTCCTATTGGTTCAAACAGTTGATAGCGGTGAGGTGGACAGAGAACAGTCACGTATTTCCTCACGGGAGACGGCTGCCCATCAATCCTGGGTGGTCAAAGGCATCAGAGCAGTGGCTTCAGGGAAAGGGAAAGCGGGGCTAGCCGAGAAGTCTGTGTAGAAGTAGAATGAGAGAAGCTGTGGGCTTTGATGGGCCAGGTCCCTGCTTTGGCACATGCTAACCAAACACATGCCCTTGGCTCCTTCCCTCGATGTATTAAAGTCATGGGAGAAAATAAATTCCAAGGTCAACGTCAACCTCCCTCCCCCCAGGTCTTTGTAACCCTGGGCTCCATTGTGACTAGTTTCACTTCAGTTGCCACGCTGCTCAAACGAGCCAGGAATCCCGGACCTTTCCCCCAAACAGCTGTCGAGGGCATTTGTGAAAGTAAACTAATTAAGAAGGGGTTTCCAAAAGGTCTATGCTTAAGAAGGTGAGAATCAGGAGATAGGAAGTGCCGTCTGGTAAAGTAAACCGGCTTGAAATCTGGTAGAATGTTTATAGTCAGCTCTCCGTGTGGTCCACGGTCCAGCCCTGCACAGCCCAGTCTGTGCTAGGAGCAGGGTCTGGGGGCTGTAATTGGATCCTTTCTGTTATCCCGTAAGCAGAAACTAGGAACTGTATAAGGGTTCTCAGAGTCCCCAGAGCCCGACACCAGGACTCCTTGGCTACATTAAGCACCTTCTGCCATTGGAGCTATTAAATATGGGCACAGACTGTGCAGTGCACGGTTAAGTCTTTACAAAGTGCTCGTTCACTGCCTTAACGAAAAGCATATGTACATTGTCCAGCCCCACATAAGCTCTTCTGTAAATGTCATTTGTGAGCCTAGGGCTTGCTTTTCTGGCAACACACACACACACACACACACACACACACACACACACAGAGAGAGAGAGAGAGAGAGAGAGAGAGAGAGAGTTTCTGCTGAATATTTTCAATTTGTAATCCATTCCCACTTGGGATTCTTTGAGTTGATTGCTGGTAGGTGAGCTGAGGTGGGTTTGGTCATCTCTGATCTGGGACCGTGATGCCATAAGATAATTTTTCTGAGCAAAGCTGTGCTGAAAATTCCTCACAAGTGAGGGACTATACCCACTCTGACCTTTCTCCCCAGTTTTTATGTCTTACTCTTTTGGTTTTTAAAGAATCCAGGGGCAGCCGGGTGGTAGTGGCGCACGCCTTTAATCCCAGCACTTGGGAAGCAGAAGCAGGTGAATTCCTGTGAGTTTGAGGCCAGCCTGGTCTATAAGAGCTAGTTCCAGGCCAGTTAGGACTGTTATACAGGGAAACCCTGTCTTACCCCCCCCAAAAAAAAGAGTCTAGGGACTTAAAAGGGGGTAGCTCAGTCAGTTAAGTGTGCTTGCTGTCAAGCCTGTTACCTCAGGTTGATCTCCTGGACCCAGTATCCAGTGTCCAGAACCTGAAAAACACTCCACTACAATGTGTTCTTTGTGTCATGTCCATGCTCTCTGGAGATTCTAAGACCATAGCCGTGGTGACTCTACCTCGAAAACCTTAAGAAGTAACTCAATGAGGTCAACAGGTGAGGGCCAGCCATGATGAGTTTGAGCTGGGTGTCTTCTACCAACATACTATCTGTGGCTCTTTAGTAAATCCTACTTCCTGGTGCCTAGCGAGTCCTTTTCCAAGACAGTGAGCCCATAGCTCTACTCTTCTTTCAATGCAGAATGACTTGCTTTGAAGAGCGAGGTTTTGTATAGCCAGGCTCATCAGTACGCCTTTCGAAATCTATCAGATACACAGATCCTGAGCCACTTCAGTTAGTGTGTGGTGAAATCCACAGGTCAATCTTTTAGAGTGTCCTCAAATGGTCAAGAAACAATGTGATAGACAAGAAAGCCCCGGATGGAGACAGGAGAATGGTATACTGTTTACAGTTAGACCTGAAGGTGTCAGTCACCAGTGGTCCACAGAGCACATGAGCCGGGCAGCCTGGGTTCACCATTGGGATACTGGCACTCATCAACATTACTAAGTATAGATAAAATCCCTGTTGTAATTCTTGGAGATTGGTGCACACACAATCCACTGGAGTGAATGGATGAGTAGTAAGCTTTTTAAAAGGGGCACAAGCTCTCTGATACATCCTGCCTGTCCTTGTTTTTGGCTCAGGTTTTGGCAAGTTAGTATTCATGGAGAAGGGTGCCCAACACTGGGTTGAATTTATGGCCTTGAGTTAGCTTGGGTACTTTAGGGATTCCAAATTTGAATCCAGGGACCTTTACGGTTATCTGTTCCAGCATTTTTCTAGCTAGTTCCCAGTGATTGTTATGATACTTATACAAGTAAAAGTTCTATCATCATGGCTATGACAGGGAATCTTTATATGAGTTCTTTGGTATCTCAGTATGCGCTATGTCACAGTCCAATAGATGACAATGGATGGTCATGTCAATTGTCTTCTCTGTGTAACAATACTTGACGAAAGCACCTTAAGACATAAAGATTCATTTTGCTTACAGTTCAAGGGTACAGTCCATCCTAGTAAGAGGTGTGGCAGCTGGTCACATTGTGCCCACAGTCAGGAAACAGAAAGAGATGAATTGCCGGTGTTCAGAACACTTTGTCCTTTGTATCCAGTCTAGGACTTCAGCACATGGGATGGTGCTTCCCACAATTAAGTATATCTTCCCATCTCATTTACCCCTATCTAGAAGTTCCCTCACAGATGTGCCCAGAGGATGTCTCCTGGATTGACCATCAATATTAATCATCAGAAGGGTACAGCAGCACACAGGTCATTGACCTCAGTATCCCTTTCTCATCTTGCTATTATTAGAAACATACCTTGAAGATGCAAATCGAGCCTGCATCCCTACCCCAAGAAGTCACCCGAAGGAGACTTGCTGGTACTGAGAACTGGAAGGCGACATTTCTTTCTTGCCTGGCACTGCTCATTATTGGCAAACTCATCCTTGAGCAGCTCCGAATAAATCATCAGGAGATGAATTCCAGGGTGCACAGCTGTCCCTCGCACAGTCAGACTTGTGGGAAATGCAGCAAAGGGAGATGACACCCCTGTAGGCTTTAGTCATAGGCCTCTGAGTCATGCATGCTTAGGAGCTTGTCTGTGGGCTACGTTGGCCCAGTTTTCATGATTTACTTTGTTATCTATTTTATGAAAGCATCAACATGTACAGCTTTCGTTGTTATATGAGAACTGCTTGTTATTTGCTTAATAAGAGAATGCTTCCCCTGGTATACTGAGTGGGATGATTTTTATATGGCAGACACCCTCTGCTACAAATTAAGGAAGTAAAAAAGTAATAAAAAATTACAGCTCATTTTGTGAGCTGTTCTATACTTCCTGAAATTTTCTGAAAAGTTCTCTAAAATATTACTTCAGTTACAACCTCTCTTCTTGTCCTCCTCCTCCTCATTCTCTATTTCCACAACTCTCCCTTCCATCCCTCTCTCCTTGTTAAAAGTCAGAATAGCTTCTGGGATTGACTCATGCAGAATATTTTCCCTCAGCCCTTTTGTATTCAGCCTGAGTGGGAAAATGTCCCCCAACTTTTGAGTTTGGAGTTCAACTATGAACTCAATACCCAGGACAACTCAGCAGGCCATGCTTCACGTTCCAGTTTGTGTGTGCTACGGTCATTCTTGCCAAGTTCTCTTCACAGATGGGACTGTGTCGCATTAGGTCCTATGGTGTCCTACTCAGAGCACGGTTCTTAACTGGCTGGGTTGCTCCAGCTGCAGTGGAAGAATACTAGACCAGGCTGTAGCTTTCTCAAGAGGCACTTGTTCCTTACAGTTCTGGAAACTCTGCAGGCCAAGGTCACAGAGTCTCACTTGCTTCTGGTGAGACTCTACTCGTGGCTTCCTGGAAGGGAGCTGACACCTTCACCATCCAGTGACTTCCCAAGAAGCTACATCTCACCAGAGACATCTCATGTGCTGTTTAGAATGTCAACATAAGAATTGGGGGACACATAACCACTGCATGCTATGTGTTGAACAACATCTAGGAAATTACCTTCTGAACAAACACTCTCAAAGTTGTTCAGAAAATGGTCTGAGGTATGTCATGATGCGACTGAGACCCTGAGGCTCACAAGCAACAGCACCTGGACTTGGACTTGGTGGAGGGGGGGGGCGGGGGAAGTCTGATTTCGCAGATGCACAATTCATTGCTAAGTTGCCTCTGTAAATTGCATATGCCTGATAGCTCACCTGTGAGTTTGCACGCCAGTGCCACAGACCCCTCCCCTGGCTCATGCCAGCTCACATTTGAGAGTTTGCGCACCACCACAATGTCACAGCCCCCTCCCCTGGCTCATGCTAGCTCACGTTTGAGAGTTTGCACACCAACACGGTGTCACAGACCTCTCCCCTGGCTCATGCCAGCTTACATTTGAGAGCTTGCACACCAACATGGTCTCACAGACCCCTCCCTTGGCTCATGCCAGCTCACATTTGAGAGTTTGCACACCAACACAGTTTCGCAGACTCCTCCCCTGGCTCTGTAGAGCAGGGATCTGAGCCCTTGTCTCTCCTTACCACACACAGTCCTTCTTCACTCTCTACTTCATGAGTCTGGCCGTTGTGTGTTCTTATGTCTGCGTGTTCCTCTATGTGCACATGGGGGTGGAGTGCACGTAGAGGTCAGAGATCCATGGCAGGCGTTGTCTTTAGTTGCTAGCCTATTCAATTCTTGAGGCAGGCTCCCTTAATAAAGTTAAACTTGCTGATTTGTCTTGACTGGCAGCTGGTCTACCCCAGGGTTCCTCCTGTGTCATCCTCCTAACTCTGGGATTGCAAGTGTGTCTGCACCTTAGAACCTGGGCTTCTTGTGGATGCCAGGGATGAAACTGAGGTCCTTCTGCTGATGCAACTGAGACTTTATTGACTGAGTCACCTCCCACGCCTTTACTCCACAATTTTTATGCTTTTTTTTTTAACTTGAGATAAAGGCTTTGTGCTTTGGCTTTTGGGGTTTTGCTTGCTTGCTTGTTTGTTTAAACCATGGAAGGCACACATGTTTATACTGAAGGTTGTAAATAACAGTAGGAGCAAACAGGGTATTTTCGCTAAGTGGAAAGCGAAGTCTCTGACCAGAGTTCCCATCCCCCCTCTTCTGATATTGTGAATAATAAACATAATGACAGTTGTGTGCTGGGCTCACATTCTCAAACTCTGCTCAAAGAGAAGGCTGCCTCTAACCCTCAACTGTCTTCTTTAATTTTTACAATGTCTTAGTTTACAGTGGAATAAAGCTGGAAGGAGTTGCCTGATGACCCTTAAAATGGGGGAAAATTAAAATAATTGAGGCTGGGATTTGTGTGTCTGGTGTTTGGCCTGTGGGCCTGGTTCCCATTAGCTCAGCCCACAGTCTGGGGTTAATTTTGTAGCTCTCTATTGGGTTGACTGGCCTCTTTATTGCCATGTATACCCATAGGCTGAGCCAAGCATCCCAATGTGAATCACTAGGTACATGAAGCCAGTCATGGGTCTGGGGTAGTAGTTCTTTGCTCAAGTAAAGAGTCTCTGAATTCTGCAGCAATTCTGGCTGGGTGGATTATTTCTCATAGGGATATGCTAGTCTCTCTCTCTGTTGTGCGCACACACACACATCTTATGTGATAAATTCCAAAGATTAAGTTTGTGTGAGTTATTCTCAGACTTTTCTAAGGGTCCAGAGTCTGTCAAACTATCCTTACTACAGATGTTGACAAAAATAAATTGTATTTATTGAAAACAATAGAGGCACAACAAATCTTTAAATTAATATATTACTTTCCCCTATTTTTATAGTAATACATTTCCTTATGTCTATAATAATGGAAGAAATGGAGGCTAAACTTTGTGGTGTATTTGTGTCTCTGTGTCCCTGTATATGTGATATGTGTGCATGTGTGTGTGTGATATGTCTATGTGCGATAAACGTGTCTGAGTATATATATATGTGTGTGTATGTATGTGTGTGGAGTGTGTCTTATGTAGCCCAGTCTGGCCTTGAACTTGATATATAGCTGAGCATGACCTTGAACTTCTAATTCTCCTGCATCTATCTATCTCCCAGAATGCTGAGATTCGAGGAAGATGCAACCACAGCCAGATGTTTATATTGTTTTTGAAAACAAAACAACAGAACAAAAAAGCAAAAATGCTTTTTTCTTTCAGTTTCTCTAGGGAAGATTACAGATTAAAAATCCAAAGGAAGCAGGAGATTTGTGTTCTGACATAGTCTTGTCTCCTACCCTGACTGTGGTCAGAGCTGTCCCAGCTTCGTGACAGGGTATCAACAAGAACTCAACAAGGCTTGTGTTCAAGGTCAGCAGGCAGGGTTTCCCAGGGCACCATTGCCAGCACTGTACAAACACACAGACCTTAACTCCCTGTGCTTGCTTGTGTTGTGTGCTCCTCTGGTGGCCTGGTCTCACCCTTCCCCACCCCCCACCCCACCCCCACTCCTGCCATCCAGGTATTAAGTCTGTAAACTGAGCTCTGTCCCATGGAGGGAGTCTTTACAAATTCAAGTGGAAGGAGAGACAAGCATGTCAGCCACCAGATGAACAGCCAGCCCTCTGTCAGTCCGGTGATTACCACCCCCCCACACCCTCCAGGAAGACATAACACCCCAGGAAGCTCCCTCTCAGCCCAGCACTTGGATAAACAATCCAGCCTTGGCCCTGGTGATCGATCCCCTAGGCCCACACAGGGGAAGTCTGTTAGCTCATTGTCTCTCCTCACTCCAGATTCTACATGCAAACCTTGCTGTCCACAGCCCTCTGAGCTGTGAGGGAGCTGCTGGAGGATCCACAGGAATCCTTCAAGCAGAAAGGACCCAGATATGACCTCCTGCCTCATCTTCATGAGCTTGTACAGAGGGATCTGTAGACATTGCTTTTTTGTACAACCTTAAACACAGGTTCCTGTGCCCTGCTGTGGGTTCAGCTGCTCTTTTGAAAGGAGCAGAAGGCCAGATCTCAACACACCTATGTTCATCCCTTCCCTCATCTTCTTTTGGCCCAATCTGGGTAACTCTAAAATTTATATTGAATTTTCTTAATTAGGTGGAGCATGAGAAAAAGAAATGCCTGGGATGTATCCAATTATGGCCAGGGACCAGCAGAAAAGGCAAAAAGCCTTCCCCCAGAAGAGTTAGGAGTGAAATGTCATATGTTTCTCTTTAGGTTTCTGTGCCTGCAGCTCTAAGGGAGTGGCAGCAAGAGCTGAGCCACCCCCACCATAGGCTCCAAGCATTGGGTCTTCCCCACACCCCAGAGAATAGCTCTCCATTCTGATGAAATAGGCAATATTCTACACAGCTTGTTAAACATGTGGCCGATCAGTTGGACAGTGGGCTTCTTGTGGGCTCCAGGCCTGCGTTCTGGCTCATAAACCAGGCCCACACTGCCTGTTCCCTGAGCTGACTCTCAGATCTTAACTCACGGTTGAGCCCACAGGCCTCTGAAGCCGGTACATCTGCAGGTTGACAGTGGAGAGATGTGCAGAATGGTTCCAGACTCCGGCCTGAGCCAGATGTGGGGCCTCTGGCTTCAGACCGGGGACGTCCATCGTCACCCTGCGTCTGAGGAAAGATGGATGAGGGCTCTGCCTTTTCTTCTGGCAAATTATATATCAGAAGACAGGAGCCCGAGGAATTAATTCAAGATTAATTTACGGATGGCTGCCCAAGGAATTATTTGGCCAACAGATGAAAAATGAAATTTTCACTACAAAGAGAGGAAACTGGAGAAGGGTTAAAATTTAATCCCATCTCCCATAAAGAATTGTTGTCTCCCAAGACCTTTGTTGGAGCCTCAATTAATCATTCAAGAACCTGACTTTCACACACATCAGTGAGCAAGCACACACAACCTAGGGTGTCATGTGTATTTGGTGAAGTATTTCTGTTTGTTGATAGAAGGAATAAATTAGCCCTGTACTAAGCATTATGACTCTCCCAAGTCAAAACAGTCAAGTGGATATTTAATCCAGATCAAGGCAAGTTTTTACCTTTTTTTTTCAAAAAGCAAATAAGAAATGCATTTTTAAAAAAGGAAGAAGAAAATATTTGAGGATGTGTTAAATCTTCATGTCTTGTATGAACAGAGCAGGCAGGTGTCTGTTCACCATATCAGAAGGAAGGTAGAGGCACAAGGAAATGCCTCATAACATAAACAGAAAGGCATTCGCAGAACTGCTAGGACGTGGTGGTGGGTAACTCCAGGGAGAAGCCATGCAAGCTGATGCAGGCTATAAGATTTAGGGTCTAACCTCAGATTGTATTTTGCCTTAAGAGAAAAAAAATATGCACTTGTTAAAAGCAGTAGTATTGCTCTTTAGCATACAGGAACCAATGCGAAGGAGCAGGGAGGGAGGGAGGGAAACTGATGGAAGGGGGAGGCATGCGAGTGGGGAAGTGTGCTATCTTGAAATGCTAAAAGCTGAGCCTTCTCTGAACATCTTGCAACCTCAGCCATGAGTGTCTAGACAGCATTTTCTATATGTACTGCCCGGATTTGTATGTGAATGGCCATTTGAGAGGCGGTAGATCAACTTTCAGTAACACGTTTTGTCTAATGTCCTGTGTGGTCCCATCATTTCCTGAAAACCACCCACATGATACCTGCCTTTCTAAAGCACCAAGGAGGTGGGGTGGGGGAGCAAGTGAATGACATCAGAACCTGGAGGGAAACAGAAAGAAGTGTAATTGAATCTTTTCTGTGAACTGTGTACAGCAGGGTAAAGCACCTGGCAATGAGGAAAGAGTTGTGAGCATGCAAATAAGGTGGGCTGCCATCCGCAGAGACCAGAAATTCTGCCGGATCAGATGTCTCATCCTGTGGGGGAGGCACTCATTCATCTGGGAGCCTCCCTCTCTGTCCGTACATCCTCAGTGATGGAAACATTGCAAAGGGACTCGTGACAACCGGGAGGAAATTTTCTTTACTTTCGATTTTCTTTTTTTTTTCTTTCTTTCTTTTTTAATTGAACCAGCAAGCTTGGTGTACAATCAATCTTTCCTGCTTCTATCTTTGGCAAACAAGAAGACATAATTAGCTGAGCAGTGTCCTTCACCTGCAGACTATGTGAAGAGAGAGGAAGAGACATCCAGGATGAAGAGATAATGATCCTCCCTAGAAGTCCTCTGTGTCCAGCTTGTCTTTCTACCTTGCTTCAAAGATGACATCACAGTCTTCCCATATTGATACATTTTAAAACTTATTTAAATATTCAAATGAGGCAGGCAAGTCAAGGTCACACAGGAGGCTGGGAAGATGGTCTGGGGGATAAAGTGGGAGGACCAGAGTTCAGGTCTCCTGGAGATCACCTGTAGGTGTGGCAGTCTCTTTTCATACTCAGGAGGCAGAGAGAGCAATCCCTTGAGCAAACTGGCTAGCTCAAGTAGCCTAAATCAATGAGCCCTGGGTTTACATATAACTCTGCCAGTAAATAAAGGAGAGAACAACTGGGAAAGAACTCGTATCGACTTCAGGGGTCCTCACTCAGGTGCACACATGAAACCACGATATGCACACACTACACAAGCAAAATAAAATCTCAGAGTTGAGTTAGTTAAATTTTCTTTCTTTCTTTCTTTCCTTCTTTCTTTCTTTCTTTTTTCTTCTTTTTTAAATTTTAAGATAAACTCTGATCCCAACACAGGAACCCCGTGAGCAGATGTCTGGCTCATGACCTCACGAATGTACAGAGCTTGGTGGGAAAGATTCAAATGCACCCTGCTCACTCTGTGAGTGATGCCTTAAGTAGGGATGTGGCTTCTCCATTCATTTCTGCTAAGGACCAGGGAAATACAAGACTTGGAGGCTTCATCCAACCCTCCAGTCAGAAAGAGTGACAACCACAAACACGTGTACCTCAGAGGCAGAATCTGTTGTGGTTCTTATCTAAGGACGAACCATCTCTAGGTTCTAAGGTAGTGACTTGCCGGTTACTTAAGTGTATGGCTTTTGTAGCAAGAATATCAGAAAAGAGGTAGGTGGAAGCCAGCTACCTTAAGACCCATTACCCAAGGCTTTCTGTGTCCTCAACCCCAGCCCAGGAATTCAAAGCTTCCTGAGAAAAATGAAAGACTTGTACTTCAAGGTCATTCAAGTCCAATGTTTACCTGACATTTGCTAGCAGGGCAAAGAACGCAATGTTCAGAAGAAGGAGACCTGTGTGTAGATTTCAGTCTCTCCCAGAGGAGTGAGATCGAGTAAGTCCATCCATGAATTTGAAAGATAGCTTAGATTCCTATTAAATGATTATAACATACCTATTTATTATTATTTGTTTTTGGCTGGACTCAAACTCGCTGTGTAGTCCAGGCTGACCTTAAACTCATAAGAGATCTGCCTGCTTCTCCCTTCTGGGTACTGAGATTTAAGATGTGGACTCCCACACCTGCCTATGCCTATTTCTTGAAGCCGTTGTGAAGATCAGCTATGATCAAAGTTCACAGTAGCCTCAGATTAGACTCATGTGGAGGAGAACTTCAGGTGCTTGCTCCCCCACTTCCTTCTAAAAGCAAGGTTCTTCTCATTCATTTCAGTATAGAGGGAGCGTATCTTACCAGTGCTGATGATGGAATTGGTGTTCTGTACAGACTTTAATTCTGTCTTGCACAAGACAGGTCTGCTGTGGTCTGCTCCTTTCTCTTGGGAACTATCTCTCCCCCTTTCTCTTTTTGCTACTCCAGAAGAGCTAAATGGGACCAGGACTGAACTCGGAAGGAAGGAGGGTCATGGTACAGAACGCAGCTGGGCAGCCCTCATACCCAGGGCCGTTTCTGAAGTGGATACTCAGCTAAGAATGCCTTTGCCCTAATGTCTTTGCAGGGCACCACATGACTAGTTCTTACCTGCAGGGTATGGAGGAAATGCAGCCACCCAGATACCATGTGCTACCTGCAGGCTGACCCCTTTATTGCAAACCCAGAGCAGTGATAGCCACTTCCTTAAGGGTTTATAGCACCAGACATGGAAGAAACCATAATATTCCCAAGGAAAAGAACCAACTCCATAGGCCACATCCACATACCACATGACCAAGGCACAGACTTTTATGTTTGATTTTACGTTTATTTGGGTCAAGATGTTCACCTACCTTAGAAAGGTTCTAACCTGTGTGTTGAGCCCAAGAGAAGGGCTTAATCCCATGGGCCTATGTGTAGTCTAGGCAAGCTCAGGGGTACAGCACTGTCAGTTCAGAGCAAGAACCAAAGTCCCCACAAATCCTACAGTGTCTTCTCTTGATCATTAGAATAATTTAGTGGAGGAAGTAAAGGGGCCATGGAGAGCCAAACTGGGGAAACTGGTACCTCCTGCATAAGATAAGGTCTATGCAAGCTGCCATCACAACTGCTCTGGTAGGATACTTTGACTCAAAGTTCAAGGACACCAAAGTACTCTCGTAATATTGAAAGAAAAAATGATTTCGAGTGTCTTTGGAGTTTGGAGTTGACAGGGTGACTGCCCCACCCACCCCACCATATTGATGGCTCCAATACCTAGCCACAAACCCAGCCCTACACAAAGTACTCGAAGGAAAAGTCCAACCCAAGGAACGTGGCTATACCAACAAAAACACAGACAATTGATGGTCTCACAGCAGCAAACCCCAAAGAAGATTAATATACAAATTAACATTACCAACAACAAAAACTAAATTAACAGGAGATAGCAATCACTGATCATCAATATCCCTTAATATAAATGGACTCAGCTCACCTATAAAAAGACACAGGCTAACAGATTGGAAATGAAAAGAGAATCCATCCTTCTGCTGCATACAAGAAACACACCTCAACCTCAAAGACAGACATCACCTCAAAGTAAAGGGTTGGGAAAAAATTTTCCAATCAAATGGGCCTAAGAAACAAGCTGGTGTAGCTATCTTAATATCTAACAAAATAGACATCAAACTAAAATGAATCAAAAGAGACAAGAGACAATTATTTCATATTAGTCACAGGAAAAATCCATCAAGAAGAAATCTCAATACTTAACATCTATGCCCCAAATACAAGGGCACCCTCATATGTAAAAGAAACACTTTTAAAGCTTAAATCATACATTAAACCCCACACACTCATAGTGGGAGACTTCAGCACTCCAATCTCACCACTGGACAGGTCAGTCAGACAAAACATTAACAGAGAAATAAGGGAACTAACAGATGTTATGACTCAAATAGACTTAACAGACATCCATAGAACATTCCATCCAAATATAAAAGAATATACCTTCTTCTCAACACCTAATGGAACCTTCTCAAAAATTGACCACATACTCAGTAACAAAACAAACCTCAACAGATACAAAAAAATAGGAATAATCCCCTGTATCTTATCAGATCACCGTGTCTTAAAATTAGAATTCGACAGCAGCACTCGTTAGTTCCAGAAAGCCCACGAACACATGGAAATTAAACAATGTTTGCTTGAATCAGCAATGGGTCAAGGAAGAAATGAAAGAAGAAATTAAAGACTTCCTAAAATTCAGTGAAAATGACCATACAACATACCCAAATTTATGGGATACAATGAAAGCAGTGATAAGAGGAAAGTTCATAGCACTAAATGCCTACATAAAGAAGCTGGAAAAAATCCCACACTAATGAATTAACAGAACATTTGAAAACTTAAGAAGAAAAAGAAGCAAACTCACCCAAGAGAACTAGACAGCAGGAAATTATCAAATTGAGAGCTGAAATCAACAAAATAGAAACGAAGAAAACAATACAAAGAGACAAAGAGTTGGTTCTTTGAGAAAATCAACAAAATAGACAAACATTTATCCAAACTAACCAAAAGGCAGAGAGAGAATATCCAAATTAACAAAATCAGAAATGAAAAGGGGGACATAACAACAGACATGAAGGAAATCCAGAGAATCATCAGGTCATATTTCAAAAACCTGTACTCAACAAAATTGGAAAAGTTAAAGGAAATGGACAACTTTCTGGATAAATATCACTTACCAAAATTAAATCAAGACCAGATAAGCAAATTCAACAGACCTATAACTGCTGAAATAGACACAGTCATCAAAAGTCTCCCAACCAAAAAAAAGCCTTGGACCAGATGGTTTCAACTCAGAATTCTACAAGATTTTCAGAAAAGAACTAATACCAATACTCCTCAATTTGTTCCACACAATAGAACCAGAAGAACATTGCCAAACTCTTTTTATGAGGCTATAATTATCCTGGTACCCAAACCACAGAAAGACATTACTAATAAAGAGAATTACAGACCAATCTCAATCATGAACATTGATGCAAAAATACTAAATAAAATATAGGCTAATCCCAAGAACACATCAGAACCATCATCCATCATGATCAAGTCAGCTTCATCCCAGAAATGCAGGGATGGTTCAATGTATGAAAATCTATCAATGTAATCCACCATATAAATAGACTGAAAAATAAAAACCACACGATCATCTCATTAGATGCTGCAAAAGTTTTAGACAAAATACAACATCCCTTCATGATAAAGGTCTTGGAGAGAGCAGTGATACAAGGAACATACCTAAACATAATAAAGGCAATATACAGCAAGCCATCAGCCAACATCAAACTAAATGGAGAGAAACTCACAGCGATTCCACTGATATCAGGAATAAGACAAGACTGTCCAATCTCTTCATATCTATTCAATATAGTTCTTGCAGTCCAACCTGAGCAATAAGACAACAGAAGGAGATCAACAGGATACAAGTCAAAAAAGAAGAAGTCAAACTCTCACTATTTGATGATGATATGATAGTTTACATAACTGACCCCAAAAATTCTACCAAGGAACTTCTACAGCTCATAAACATTTTCAGTAATGTGGCAGGATAAAAGACCAACTCAAAAATATCAGTAGCTCTCCTTTACACAGATGATAAATGGGCCGAGAAAGAAATCAGAGAACCATCACCCTTCACAATAGCCACAAATAGCATAAAATATCTCGGAGTAACTCTAACCAAATAAGTGGAAGGCTTGTATGACAAGAACTTTAAATCTTTGAAAAAAGAAATTGAAGAAGACACCAGAAAGTGGAAAGGTCTCCCATGCTCTTGGGTAGGTAGAATTAACATAGTAAAAATGCCAATCTTACCAAAAGCAATCTACTGATTCAATGCAATGCCCATCAAAATCCCAGCAAAATTCTTCATAGACCTCGAAAGAACAGTACTCAACTTAATATGGAAAAGCAAAAAACCCAGGATAGCCAAAACAATCCTGTATAATAAGAAAACTTCAGGAGGCACCACAAACCCTGATTTCAAACTCTACCACAGAACTACAGTACTGAAAACAGCCTGGTATTGGCATAAAAACAGACAGGAGGACCAATGGAGCAAAATTGAAGACCTGGATATTAATTCACACACATTCGAACACCTGATTTTTGACAAAGAAGCAAAAAAATAAACATCAAATGGAAAAAAGAAAGCATATTTAACAAATGGTGTTGACATAACTAGATATCAACATGTAGAAGAATGAAAATAGATCCATATCTATCACTGTGAATGAAACTCAAGTCCAAATGGATCAAAGACCTCAATATAAAGCCAGTCACACTGAACCCCATAGAAGGGAAAGTGGGAAGTACACTTGAATGCATTGGAACAGGAGACCACTTCCTAAATATAACCCCAGTAGCACAGACACTGAGAAAAACAATAAATGGGACCTCCTGAAACTGAAAAGCTCCTATAAAGCAAAGGACATGGTCAACCAGATGGCAAAATGATCTTCACCAACCCCACAGCAGACAGAGGTCTGATCTCCAAAATATACAAAGAACTCAAGAATTTTGTCATCGAAAGAACAAATAATCCAATAAAAAAGTGGAGTACAGACCTAAACAGAGAACTCTCAACAGAGGAATCTAAAATGGCTGAAAGACACTTAAGGAAATGCTCAACATCCTTAGTTATCAGAGAAATGAAAATCAAAACAACTCTGAGATTCCATCTTACACATGTAAGAGTAGCCAAGATCAAAAACACTGATGACAATTATGCTGAACAGGTTGTAGGGTAAAGGGAACACTTCTGCATTGCTGGTGGGAGTGTAAGCTGGCACAGCCCCTTTCAATTTCAGTATGGTGATTTCTCAGAAAATTAGGAAACAACCTTCCTCAAGATCCAGCAATACTCCTTTTGGGTATATATCCAAAGGATGCTCAATTGTACCACAAGGACCTGTGCTCAACTATGTTCATAGCAGCATTGTTTGTCATAGCCATAACCTGGAAACAAACTAAATGCCCCTTGACTGATGAATGGATAAGGAAAATGTGGTACATTTACACAATGGAGTACTACACAGAAGAAAAAGATAACGACATTTTGAAATTTGCAGGCAAATAGATGGAGCTAGAAAACATCGTATTGAGTGAGGTAACCTAGACCCAGAAAGACAATTATCATATGTCCTCACTCATAAGTAGTTTTTAAACATAAAGCAAAGAAAACCAGCCTATAAATCACAATCCCAGAGAACCTAGACAACAATGAGGATCTTAAGAGAGACATACATGAACCTAATCTACGTGGAAAGTAGAAAAAGACAAGATCTCCTGAGTAAATTGGGAGCATGGGGATCATAGGAGAGGGTTGAAGGGGCGGGGAGAAGCAGGGAGGGGTACAGAGAAAAATGTAGAGTTCAGTAAAATCAACTACAAAAACTCACAAGGTTAACAGAACTTAGACATAGTTGGACCAAGAGAGGGCCAGTTAAAATCAAACCACCTACCTGTTGGGATAATAGGAGCAAGGATGGAAGAAATGTCCACAGTGCCTGAAGCTGCTTGCTGGCTTTTGTCAGGTCTAATAAGGTCTTGACCATGAATTGCCCATGTCCACCATTACTTGTGTGTGTCAAGCTTGCCAAGGTATATATCTGGCTTTAATTTGTAATTTAAACCTTCTAGAATTTCCTGTCATTCACACATTCATCAAAGGACACTGCTGAGCTCTGATAGTACCATAGGAATTGGGGATCCAAGATGGACAATGTGTGAGTATGAAGGAGCACAAAGAACCTCTGAACTGGGACAGAGAATTCCACAAGAGTCAATTTCAATTTCCTTGCCTGTGAAATGGGAGTGTTCACACCTGACCTCATATGTGTGTGTGTGTGTGTGTGTGTGTGTGTGTTGTGTGCGTGTGTGCATGCACATGTGTGATTGTAGGCACCCTCAAGTGAGTTTGTGCACAGGCCAGAGGAGAACATCCGATATCTGGTTGATCACTTTTTGCCTTATCTCCTCAATGTAGAATCTCTCACTTAGCCTGAAGCTTGCCATTTTTCCATGAGGCTGGTTGGTCAGCAAGGCTCCAGCCATCCTCCCATCTTGACCCCTTCTCTCAGTGCCAGAGTTAAAGGTGCATTTGACTTCTTTATATAGGTGCTGAGAATTGGCACCCATGTATAATGTGCACAGCAGATATTTTCTCACTAAGCCGTTTCTCTAGCTCCTTCTAGAACTGTTTTGAGGTGGAATTGGGATACTCAGAAGCATGCTGGAAATTTTGCTGGGCATCGGTTTCAGCCAGGAGCTCCACACAGCAGAGGGCACACAATGGTCATGGAGGAACTACTAGGTCTCGTCGTTTGCCCCACCTTACATACTCTTCTGCTCTCTCCAAAGAGCATGACCCGTTTTTTGAATCCATTCCTGGTTGATGATATCCTTTCTCACCTAAGTATCTGAACCTCCCCCCCCCACACAAAACCATCTACTTCATTATAATTGTCTTGCTAGATCCCTCCGTACTTATTACTGTCCCCTTCCATTATTGGGCACAGTGCATAATTGGAAGTTAATCTTTTCTAGACGAGTCTTCTCTGCAATGTTCTGGGTCGGTAGAAATGCTTCATATGACGATGGTACCACATGGCTATTGCCGCCTCACAAGTCAGCTGTGCTACCAAGGATCTAAATGTTGAATCAGTTTTGTTTTAAGCTTAAATGGAAGTAGATGCAGGTGGCTGCTGCAGTTGCTAATATAACTTTAATGCGTGGAGACCCTCAATCAGAATATCAACTGTTCTCATACACATGCCATCCCCAAAGAGATTTCATGGTACAGATACCAGCACTAACTTCAGGGAAAATCAGCCAGAAGATACTCTTGCCTGTCTCCTCCCACAGTAGGATTCATGCCACCCAGCTACCTTCATAGGCTGTGATTCAAGCCCTAAGCACAAGAGTAGACCCCTGGGAGGCTCTGTAGCTAGACACAGCTCCCTATGTGCGGAGACCCAGACAAAGATGACTGCCTTCCAACCTTATGCGCTCAGACGGGGTGTGAAACAGGCCACCTTGTGTCCCTGTCTCCATGTAGGCAAGGGGAATAGGAGTGAGACACACTCATGTGGGCGTCCAGCAGAGGCTGCTGAGCACACTGGGGCAGGGTTGTTGTGGGTGCCAGCAGCCGGCACCATGTTGCACTCAGATGCCAGGGTGGAGGACTGTGATCCCAGACAGCCACAGCCTTTCTTGCCATCTGCTAGCTGTTGGGCCGAGTTCAGTCTGGTAGCACTGAGCCAGATGTCTGGTAGCTGGTATTAGATAGTTTTTTTTTTTAATTTTATTTATTTTTTGACAAAGCTGTTTCTGAGCCTTGAACTCTAGCAAAGGAACAGCAGTTTGTTACAAAGCTAGCTAAGGGTCTGAGGGGCTTCGTTAGTTCACCATTGTCTCTTTTATTTCCTTCCTCCCCTGCCACTCTCATTCAATCCTTCCCGTCCTCTCTGTCCCCTCTTCCTTCCTTCTCTCTGCTGAGGGAGCCCCTTCTGCTCCTTCAGCCAATAGCCTTTAAGATATCAGCTGCCGAAATGGTGCACCTTCTCATGATATTCTGGCCAGAACTCCAAGTAAGAACTTTGAAGAAAAAAAAAAAACCAACCTATCTATCAACTGCTCGGAAATTGTTTAAAACTATACTAGACAGTAATTTTGAAACTTAACCATCACTTTAATTTTGCAGGCCCCCATTAAGAGAACATCACCCCCATGACAGCAGGAAGCAATTCTAGAAGACGATGCCCCCGTCCCAAAAAAAGTTTGTTCATAGGGTTGGGAACACTGTTTAGGGGTTGTTGATTATTACTTGTATTAGATAGAAGGTTGGGGTGAAAACTATGTTTGTTAAAAAAAGGGGGGCAATAGTAATAGTGGGTAATAAAGTGAATACTTGTGAGCTATTATTCATGGATAATTTACATTGGTATAGTTTTTGTATATTGATACAAGTTCAAATTATATTTGTTACTTTTGTTTACATTATTTGTACACTTATACAAAGTTATTTTGTCAGATTGTATATATGTATGTAATTATCTCTGTTTAGGATATTTTGTATATTGATACAACTTTTAGGATATGTTTTCATATTCCATTTTATATTACTCCTATCTCTGATCAAGATACTTATATATTGTTCACATTTTGAGGTCATTGTCCTCATTTGTTGCACATTTGATTGTAACATGACTGCCTGCTCGTTGGGGTTTCTGTCCCGCCCAGTCCCCCAGCTGTTTAGTCCCAGAGAAATTCACACAGAGAGTCTATGTTAGGTTATAAACTGATTGGCCCATTAGCTCAGGTTTCGTACTAGCTCTTATAGCTTATATAGCCCACTATTCTTATCTATGTTAGCCATATGGCTCAGTACCTTTCTCAGCGGAGCAGGTTACATCCTGCTTCTTTGGTGGTCTGTGCAGGAATGCCGAGAGAGCTTCCTGCTTCCCAGGATTCTCCTTGCTTCACGTCTACTTCCTGTCTGGTTGTCCCACCTATATACCCTGGCTAATGGCCAATCAGAGTTTATTTAAATCACAATTGACAGAATACAGACAATTCTCCCGCACCATTTGATTACAGGTTATTTAATATTCTGACATGAAATTATAGTCTTTAAGTTATACAGGTATTAATTATTATAGGTCAATAGTTGTTCATGCTTGCTGTACATACAGTTAGATCAATTAGGTTCTTTAGATACATAGAGATTATATTCTGTCTATATAGGTAATCTTCAACCACTTCAATGATCTATGGAACATGGAATTTAAATAACTTAGGGTTCTGTTGATATGAGATATGACTGCTTCTGACAGCACCATTCTATTCCTGAGAGAATGTTGAGCACCAAAGACACTCCACTTGGAGTTTGTTTTCTTCTTGGCAAAACTGGCCTTTGGGCAAGGAACTGACAATGCCTCAACCACTGACAAATTACATTATATCTGGAAATGGATAAGCAGGACTGTCAAATCTTGCCAAGACAGAATAAGACAGTTTTGAAAAATTTCCTGCCTCTGAAAATGGTCTGTCAATTATGCTAGGCCATAGCCAAAGTTGGTTGCTTCAATGTTGCAAAAATGAGACTTTGGGTGATTGCTCAGGTAGCTAATTGTCTCTGTCATATATTACTCGCTTTGGAAGCTACTTGATTGTACTTCCTGCCTGCTCAAATAATATTACCTCCCTTCTCAGGCCTTGGATGGGGCTGAAGATTAGATAGTCATAGTCACTGTCCTCTTATGATCTAGCCAAGCCATTTCCAATACAAGACTTAGACTCCTTAGGATAGAATGTTTATTAAAACATTTAGCATATGTTCCTTGCTTAATATTGTTTATGCTGATTAAAATTCTAATCTTATACTTGGTATCTGTTCCTAGTGTATATTGTTTTGTATTGGGTTTGGAACTCTTTTACTTAAACAAAAGGCGGAGGTGCTGTGGGAGCTCCTTCCATTCCTTCAGCCAATGGCCTTTAAGATACC
Source organism: Ondatra zibethicus (assembly GCA_004026605.1). Taxonomy (NCBI): domain Eukaryota; kingdom Metazoa; phylum Chordata; class Mammalia; order Rodentia; family Cricetidae; genus Ondatra; species Ondatra zibethicus. The sequence goes on from PVIU01008108.1 coordinate 75,123, forward strand.
AGCCCACTTGGGTGTGGTCTCTTTTGCTTTAAAAAGCAGCGGTAGCCCTGCTCTCACTCTCTTGCTTCCGGCTCTGCTTCCGGCTCCACGACTCTGTTCCTGGTCGTGCAGAGGGCTGTTGTCTAGGACAGTGATCTGTAAGTTTTCCCCTTAAATAAATAACCCTTTTATTAATCATAATTCCAAACTGGTGTGGGATTGTTTTGTGACTTACGTCTACATCTCTCTCCATCTACTCTGCCTTTCTTTTTCTCCCACTTCCTCCCTTGACCCCATATTTAATTTCTTTTCCACTTTTTTTCTTTTCTACCTTCTTCCTTCTTCTCTTTTCTCCCTTACTCCACTCCTCTCTCTCTCATCAAGGCAGGATTCCATTATGTAGTCCAGGTTAGCCTGGAAGTTATAAATTGTCCTGCATCCTTCCACATGCTGAGATTGTAGGCCCAGCACCACCAAACCCAGCCAGATAAGTATATTTTTGAGACCTCATTATGTGTTCAGAAGAGAGTACACCACACTTTTAATTCTTAAAGGGGTCATAGTGTGTTCAGAATCCATGCTGTCTGGCATATCATACTCTCTTTCCCACGTAGCTTGGGTTAGGTCTTCCATAATGTCATTGTAAAACACATTGCTTTTACCCTCCTGGGACAAGGTTTGTAGAGAAGATAAGTCTAAGCAAGGACAGTCTTCAAGTATCGATTTTCTTCTAGAGAGAATAAGAGGAAGTGCTGCGTTTCTGGTGTCCATATATCCTGGGAGGTTAGGCTTCTCTATTTCCATTACAAGTTCCAAGGTCTTAACATTAAAAGTTGTAGATCAAAAGAGCTGGGCTGTCAACTCTGTGACTTACAATGTTCTGGGAGTGGCCTTTGTCATGTGTCAGGAATGACTTTGGATGATGGACTCATCTTCCTGCAAATAAAATTCTATTAAAAAATATGGTCATTGGGTGACCTTTAATCCCAGGACTCAGAAGGCAGAGGCAGGCGGATCTCTGAGTTTGAGGCCGGCCTGGTGTACAGAGTGGGTTCCAGGACAGCCAGAGGTACACAAATAAACCCTGTCTCAAAGAAAAACAAATAAACAAAAAGTTATAGTTGTCATGCTCAGATGTGAAGGAAAGGATTGCTGTGCTGTTTCCCGCTGGCTGTGTCCTGGAAGGAATCCAACGAAATGCCTTGCTGTGGTGAGCTGGAGAGGTGTACAATTTCCAGTCTGATATCACAGTCATATGACTACAAGGCTGTGACTGCCAGGTTTTTGGAAAGCTAAGTGTATAAGAGCCTGCATGAAAACCAGCTTTCCAGCTGAAAAGGAACTCAGGGGATGTGTTTCCCCCAGAAAGTGGTTTCTGTCTGGCCCATGCTGAAAAGACATTAGTGGGGAGATGGGGGTGTCTGAAGATGGGGAAGCAGGAAATACAGCCTGGCCGATTTATGAGACTGGAATTGAACACCTCAGCATCTCCAGGCAGTCTGGGCCAGGCCCCTCCTCCCTCACTAGGGAGGCTCAGTCTAGAGGTTGGAGGACCTCCAAACCTTTGAATTGATTGGTCTTTCTTGTGGAAAACTTCAAATGCGAAGTCTGCATGGGGCCCTTTGTTGTAGTTCTGTTTTGGTTCTGGATCTTGAATTATATAAACGACAGTTGTGTTCCAAGATTGGGTCTCTAGGGGATTCTAATTTGTGGGTATTTTTGGAAGCCATGGTCGTTTTTACTAGGTGATTTCATTTTGAAGGTGCCGGAGTGAGTGCAGTGATCTTCACAATATGGGAGTGTTGCTAGTTTTGGAAAACATCCTCTCGTGAACAGAGAGGTTGTCAATTCTTCGAGTATAACAAGAAAAAAGTTAAAACACGGAAAAGAAATGTTAGGTGGGCAAAGAATATTGTGAAAGGAGATTAAAATGGTCAGAGATCCTTTATCAAATGTAAGCTGGCCATCGGCTATAAGTCACAAACCCCACCCTCTTTGTCCACTGTGGAGCCTCTCTATCCACAGAGGAACTCCAACATGCTTTCCATATACAACAAGCCTCCTCAATACCCTTCAGCCCACAGAGGGCTGGGAGGTCAGCTTGCCAAAAATATCCTTGGTACTTGGTTTGGGCCAAGCTTGTCAGTATTGGCTTGTCAAGCTAGCGTGGCTGTGTACCCTACAGCATTGTCTCCATTACTGCATGGGCTGGGCAAGAACAACATTGTTCCTAGAGACTAGTGAGGCCCAGCTATAGCCAAGTCAGACAACCAATGCTAAGGACACACACCACACCAGACTACCTGGACATAGACTGGGGATTCTCTGTTCTCCTATAATTTCCATGGAGAATTCCATGTTGAAGAGGATAGGGGAATTACCAAGCTTGAGAGTCAGAGTTTAAAACGTTCTGCCTGTGTTTAGAGCAGCTTCACGCCTAAAAAGATAACAATTATCAAAAGAGAAGAAGGGAACAGAGAAAGATCAACAAAAACAACTATGAAAACACCACAAAGGAATCCTATTTATTACATTGTATGTTAGTTGAAAACAAATAATAAAAAAGGAAAAAAATCCCAAGTTAAAAAATAATGGCAAGATGGAGATAAAAAATAAACAAAACAGAACAAACAACAGCAAAACGACTCTTGGTGAGTGGTCGGTAGATAGGTGTCGACACCAGAAAGAGATGAAACCACCACCTCATGAAGTAGGTATCTGCCCCAGAGTTCCTCACAGCTCTGTCCACAATGGTGCAGATATGAAAACAAGCTTCATGTCGACTGTCAGTCAGGCTGGCAAAGAACATGCTCTAATTGTCACTTTGGACGACTGTTCAGCCTGAGAAAATGAGAGCCGTGTACCTCATGAATGGACATTCTGGAAAGTGAAGTGAAGTAAGCCGGACTCAGAAAGATAAACACACACAATTTCACTTACATGTGAGATACAAGAAGAAGAATGATCTCAAATACAGAGAGAGGAAAGGGAAGTGGGGTTCCTAAAGGCAGAAGACGTGGGGAGGGTTAGGCTAAGGGCTACAGGCTAAGGGGTGCACAGGCTGAGGAAGCCTGGGATCTCATACACAGCAGGAGGACTGTTAACCAGACTGTACTAGGGGATTTTATTAAATAAGTAGATGTTAGTTACTCTTGGGAAGAAAACGTAACCATGTGAGATGGTAGATACACTCAATGTCACCATGGAAACCAGTTTACTATCTATGTATTTCAGAACAGCCTGCTATTAACCCAAAGAATACACAATATAATTTATTCCAAAATAAATGAATCAGGGATGAAAGTTCCTAAGGAACTGCTTACATAGAAAATCAGTTCTCTCATGTTGTTTGGGCATCTACCTATCGGACTGGGGGTATTGCTGTAAGGGTTCTCCAAGCTCTCTCTGTCCTCTCCCCAGCCCTGCCAGGAGTTCCAGAGCACACAGAGCTGAGATGAAGTGTCAGGAGGTGCAGCCACACCTACGGGCTGGGACAGACTGAAGTTTGACTGCTGTCTGAACAGCTGTGAGGGTGGAGTTCAAGGGAGGATAGGGCGAGCTGGGCGGCAGGTCTCTGGTATCTGGAGGGGAAGCAGGTGGGGCACTTGGCACATGTGTGTTTCAGAAAATCCACCCTCTATAAACTCTGAGTGCTGGATAGACTGACTGGTCGGGAGAAGCCAGGATTCCAGAATGCTGGATACGGGGTACACATTTCTTGCCAAAGCTGACTTCAACAAGGAGCAACATGAGATCAGAAAGATCAACAATCCAAAGCCAGTGACACCTCTGGTGTCGTGATGCCTGGAGAGAAAGAGGAAAGCGACCGTCAAGAGCAGCATGGTGGAGATGTCAGATGATGCTGAAAGTGTCTGCGAGCTGTGATTGTCAAGAAAGTAACACTGTGACGGAGGGGATGATGGCAGACATTCTGAAATGCTGGACCTATGGGTCTTAGTTTCCCCTCCAGCTCCGTCCTCCACCTGGGTCAGCAGCGCCTTCCCCAGGCTCAGTAGCAAAGCTGGAGGGACAAGGAGAGTCCCAGTTAACATTTGACCATTGTAGAGAGCGTGACTGATCTGGAGAACAGGGGTTGGGGTGGGAAAGCCTGCAGACAACAGTCTATGAGGGAAATGAGGGAGCAGAGCATTTCCCAAAGCGTCTTTCTAAAACAACAAATGAACAAACAAAACCCTACAAAATAAAGCAAAAAAATCTAAAGACCCCCCCTTAAACCTCAAATAGATGTCATGATAGAAATTCATACCCACCACCCCCATAGAGCTCACAAAATGCAGGACTTGGAACAGCCTAGAATCATCTAGGAACTTCTCAATGAGAAGTTCTCTATATGTGGTGTTCCTGGGAGTATACCTTCAAGCAATTTCCGTAGGTGGCTTCACTGAGGTGGAAAATTCTGTCCTTGTATGAATGAAAGGGAGAAAGAGCAAGTTAGCACTAGCATGCCTACATACAACATACATGCATACAACTCATGTTTGTGAGTTTTCTACTCTTGATTGTGGATATAATATGACCAGTTGCTTTAAGTTCCTGCTGTCTGGACTTGACCTTCAATGCTGTAGGAATTCCTACCATCAGTAGCCTTTAAGTTACCCACCCACTGGGGCGTGGCCTCTTATATTATATATGCAGATATAAAGCATGCACCAGCCTCTTTCCCGGCTGCTGGACTCAGCTGCTGTTCCCTGTTCGAGCAGAGGATTGTGTTCTGTGAGTCTACCCCTAAATAAATAACCTTTTATTATACTCAGTTCTGAACTAGTGTGGGATTTCTTTTTTAGTGTCCGTCTTCACTTCCATGAGAGACTTTAGCCTGGATCTGTGAGTCAAATGGATCCTTTCTCCCTCAAGTTGCTCTCGTCAGGGTGTTTTATCGTGGCCTCCAAGTAACCAAGCAGCTGAACATCACATGTCTCCTCTTGTACAGCACACTTTGCTTTTGTGGGGAAAACTCTTTCTGAGCCTTGGCTCAGGTCTGTTCCCATCTCTCCTCCATCTCATCCAGATGAAAATCTGTGATACTTTAGATGGGGCTCTCGCAGACTGAAGACAGCTGTGGAGATGATGTAATCCTAGTATATAGTTGTGGATGGAGTTTGTCTCTGCTCTTGGAGACTCTTGCTGTTAGTTGTGATTCTAGCTAGACTCATTATGGAGTTTTGAATGAGAATGTCCCTCATATACTCGTGGTCCCCAGTTGGAGGTTTAGAAACCTTTAGACGGTGTGACCTCACTGGAAAAAGTATGTCACTGTGGGTGAGCTTTGAGCATGTACAGCCCCATCCCACTTCTAGCTCACTCTCTGCTTCACATTTGTGGTTAAAGATGCACACTTTTAATGTCCTGTTCCTGCCACCATGCCTTGCTCCCTGCCATGACGGACTCTTTTTCCTCTGGAATCACAGACCAAAATAAACTCTCCTGGTTGCAGTGCTTTATCATGGCAGTAGGCAGCTAAGTGATGGTCTCATGTCATGATGTGATGGTTTGAAAGAAAACAGCCCCCATTGATTCACAGGGAGTGGCACTATTATAAGGTGTGGACTTGTTGGAGGAAAAGTGTCACTAGCAGGGTGGGCTTTGAGGTTTCAGAAACTGAAAACTGCCCAGTGGCTCACAATCCCTTCCTGCTGCCTGCAGATCCAAATGTAGAACACTCAGCTCCCTCTCCAGCACCATGTCTGCCTGTGTGCCACCATGTTGCACCATGATGATAATGGACTGAACCTCTAAACTGTAAACCAGCCCCAATTAAATGTTTTCTTTTATAGAGTTGCCGTGGTCATGGTGTCTTTTCGCAGCAATAGAAACCCTAACTAAGACAGTAGATGTATTGTTGTGTTTGCTTTGTCATATGCCCAGGCAGGGAGTGCCCTAACCAGTGCTCTTATCCATGATCTGAGAAAAGAAAGTTTTTCAGCTAACCTAGAATAAATACAATTTATAGGGGCAGCTTTGGTTGAGTCTGGGGAAAAATACAATGAGTATCTCTTTTCTCAGTTCACTGGCTGACTCAGTGGCTCCTTTTATTCAGTATCAAAGAGGAATACACTATGGGTTCAAAACCTAAGCAATACACAGATTAAAAATACTTTTAAAGATTTATTTATTTATATAAATGTATATATATCTGTGTGAATGTCCTAGGAACCCAAGGGAACCAAAGTGTGATGATATTTGGTTTGTGCTGTAACAACTAAAGCTTGCCTGAAGATCAGACTGTGGAGCTGGCCACGCTAGTTAGCCATAGAGGCCTGGCAGTGCTGGTGCACAACTTTAATCCCAGCACTGGGGAGGTGGAGAAGGGAAGGGATATGGCTGGGCCGAGAGAGGAATATAAGGCAGGAGGAGACAGGAGCTCAGGATTCAGTCTGAGGTTTCATAGAGACAGGATCTTGACCCCTTTGTTCCAAGGATGTCGTAGGGGTAAGAAGAAGTAGTGGCTGGCCGCTCTGCTTCTCTGATCTTTCAGCTTTCATCCCCTAATATCTGACTCCGGGTTTTTATGAAGACCAATTAGGATTTGCGCTACACAAAAGCAGTTAGAAACCCTCTGTGGCAAACACCTTTAATCCCAGCACTCAGGAGGCAGAGGCAGGTGGATCTCTGTGAGTTCGAGTACAGCCTGGTCTACAAGAGCTACTTCCAAGACAGGCTCCAAAGGTACAGAGAAACTCTGTCTCAAAAAGAAAACAAAAAAAAAGGAAAGAAAGAAAGAAACCCTCAAAGTGGGTGGGTGTGAGTGCGTGTGCACACACACAAGTGTATGTGTGTGTGTGCAGTCATAAGCTGCCATGTGGGTTCTGAGAACTGAGAACTGAACTCCAGCTCCTGGCCCCTGGAAGAGAATCAAGTACTCTTAAGTGCTGAGCCATCACTCCAAACCCATTATTTGGTATTTGAAAGAATATTCATATGGAATTAGATTCAGGGCTGTCTTACCCCAAATCAAAAGACAAGCTCGTCATTTGCATATCCTAACATTCAGTACTGCTGTTGTTAACACAACATGCACATTTTATCTGTTATCAGCATGTGTGTGATGCACTGGATGCAATCAGAGTCTTATTTGCAGCCTTCTTGGCCAGAACTACGCTGAGTACACAGTTATGGTATGTATCACCAGCTAAGTTCTTCCCCATTGGTTCAGAGGGACCAGGGCTGACAAATCACCTGTTACATTGGATGACCTTTCCTGATAAGCAGAGGACATACAAACAAAGGTGATAAATATTAACCCACTTTGCCGGCCTTTCTGCTGGGTATTGCTGACATTTTAGTCTTATTTCTTGTGAGATTTTAAGTGTAAATAGCCACAGTGTGGTTCTCGTCATCTATTTCTTTGTACGATTTGGAGAAACATGCAGATTTATAAAAGTGCACAAAGCTAAGGTCCTAGGGAGTCTTCCTAGCTAGCAGTATACAGATCTCGGTACCCACCCTCTCTGATCAGTTAGCAGCCCCAGGAGACAGCGCTGTAACCGGCCACCAAAGCTCAGGAAGATTGGCAAACATCCCCTCTGTGCCCAGGCAGGATACCAGCAATAATAAACTGTCTCACATGTGATTCAGGCTGCTGCCTAAGCCTCTCACAAGGATGACTCACAAAGCCTCAGTGAGAAAGATCCCAACCCCGTTCTGTTCAAATCCCCCAGCCTTGACCCTCTGCAAAGGTGCAAGGCAATATATACATTAAAACAGGAACAGCAAACACCTTTGCGTGCACAAAAATTCATGGAATTTAAAGGGTGAAAAAGACATTTGGATGACATGAACTAATGAAGAATGGCAAAGGCTGGTTGCATTAAAAGGCAGGAAATCTCAAGCTGACTTGAAATGTCATAACAGAAAATGTTTACCTAAGGTGTGAGGTAACGCAGTCATTTAAAAAAAAAAAAGATTCTAGCCCTCTCAGCATCCAGAATGTTCACATTTGCCGTCCCAGAGACAAACAGCTAACTACACTGGCCCAGCATGAGTCATCTTCGTAAAAGTGGAGTGAGAATTTGACGGAGCACCTTTCAGTTTGGTGCATATGCAACAGTCGCTCCCAGCTGCCGGCATTCTCCAGCTGGTTGTGCAAATAACTGCAGAGGCAGCCTAAACTCAAAAATGTTTGCTGTTGGGCTTTCATCAGAATCTGTTGGAGTGCTACCTCCACAGGTGCCAGGCACACATGTGGTGTACATACTGACGGGCAGGCAGCACACCCACACCCACACCCACACACCCACACACACACACACACCACAATAAACATACATTCATCTTCAACAAAGAGGGAAGGCAAGGCCTTTGCAGGGCTCAGAGGCGGCATGGTGTGGCTTCAGTGCCACTTGGATTTGAACCCAACACACATGCCACGCAATGAACAGGTCTTGATGCCATCCAGCACTCAGGAGAAGGTGGTGCCTGAAATGCCTCAGCTTGGGTCTGCCCCCATGTGTGTCATTAGCTGCTGTGTTTTTACTACATGCAACATTTTCTGCCCTCACCGAAGCTCACGGCTTTAATTATAGAAACAACATTTAGTGTTTTCTACCACCACTACTCAGGAGATAAGTATTAAATTGTGTGTCTGTAGACTGTAGGATTGCGCTGTGTTAAAATGCTGGATCTAAGTTTTCATTTAAATTGTTGCTGTGAGTTTCATAAAAAAAATCCATTAAGTGAATTTTGGCTTGGGATTAGGAAAGAATTTCCAGTAATTTCTGAAAGGATCTTGAACACACCTCTGCTGCTCTGAACTCCATGCTTATTAAGTAAAACAATGTTCTAGGCACTGAGGATTGGGAAATCAAAATATGGATCAATTCCGAAAAAACGTTGAGTGGTTAGGGTCCTGCAGCTTCAGATATGCAGTCAATAGTATTCTTCGTGCAAAACTGAAAAGCACATTTACATCGCTGCCTGCAGAGTTACTCTTGTCTTTAGTAAGTGATTAAAATTGTATGCATGCCTCCAAACAATTTTGACATTAATATCGTTATGATTTATTACAAGTGACTGTTCGTGTTGTACTACAGCATCATAGGTGTACAAACCAGAGGCCGTGTAAAAGTTTCTCAAGTGGAAAGGGGTGTGACCTGAGGTTAAAATCCTAGACCATGGGTTGTGGAGGTGACTCAATGAGGAATAGTGTTTCCTGTGCCTGGCTTTGAATCCTAGCACCCATGTTAACATTGGGTGTGGCTGTGAATGCCTGCAATCTCAGCATTGGTAGGGACAGGCTGGACAACCTAGCCAAAATGGCCGGTCTCTGGTTCAGTAAGAGACCAAGACTCAAAGCAATAAAGTGAACCAAGGTAGAGGAAGATACAATATTCTCTTCTGGCCTCCACATGTATACACACAGGTGTGCGCACACATGCGTGCACGCACACACACAGGCACATACACAAATCTGCACATTCTTGTGAATGCACTGAGCATGCACACATACACACAGGTACACACATAAATCTTCACACTTATGTGAATGCACTGAGCACACAAACACACACACATGAACACACAAATTCCAAATGTGAATGCATGAGCACACACACACACACACACACGCATGCACGCACACACACCATTTCTGTTTATCTTCAGGACTTGAAGAAATTCTTAGATTAGAAGGGAAATTTAGAAAACAGACCCCAATAAAATAAAAATGTTTCATTCAGTAAAAGTTAGAGACCCAGGACATTAGGAGTTGGGGAGTGACAATGTCTTGGGCCAAATCCCAGCTCTGCATATCTGTGGCTATCTAGACCACATAGTAGGAGCAAAATGACCTTTCCCTGGATGTAAAGGGCACACATGGCTTTGCCTTCCACGGGGGATGTGGCCTGGGAGCAGACTGCACAGACAGATGAAGGCAAAGCAGAAAAGAAACTTTCATTTTTAACTGAGGAAAATGAGGTAAGTAACAGGAGCTGTTTCACTTGGAGTTCTTGTTGTGGTGACCTGACAGAAGCAGCTGAAGGGAGGAGGGGTCTAGTCTGATGCATGGAAGATGGTGGTGGGAGGCTGGGGTGGCAGGGGCATTCCTCTTGCAGGTAGGACACACAAGAGATGTATGCTCATCCTCAGCTCACTGTCTCCCTCCTTCCTTTTCACCAGCCCTAAAGCCAGCACGTGAGAGAGCACTGTCCACACTCAAGGTGGGGCTTCCCATTTCAGATAACTCTCTGTGGAAACATCCCTGCAAATCCTCTGGGTAATTCCAAATTGGTCAAGCAGATGACTGTGAAGATGGACCACCTTGCGAGCGGATGATGGTGGAGATGGACCACTTGCGAGCGGATGATGGTGGAGATG
>PVIU01008109.1:0-37724 GCA_004026605.1 Ondatra zibethicus
TTCGAGCCACCCCCTTCTATCCATTGTCCCAAAGAGCCCTCTTCTGCCCAGACCTCAGGGCTGAGTCTGAGTGAGGCTCATTAGTGAAGCCAGCTTCCCTCTTCACACAGACTGATGGCTCCTTCCTGGACTCCAGGGTCAATGGACTTTGGGGAACCTCTTGACACTGTGTCCCTTCAGACTTCTCCAGTCATGAGGCCAGCAGGTCAAGGAGTCCTATCATCAGAGGGAGGGAGCTGCTTTTGACTTGTGACAGAGCGTTTCTGGTAAACACAGTGCCGGGACAGGGTCTGCTGCAGCCCAGTCCCTTGCATCCCTGTGTCCCTCAGATTCCCAGCCGTAGACAAGGCAGACCCCTCAGTTCTGATGACTCCGAGCAGGGCCTCCCAAAGGTCAGATACTACTGTTGTGTGCAAGGGCTCATGGCTGGCCTTGAATGGGGATCAGAAGCAGCCACAGAAGGGATACAGAGGAGGAAAGCTAGCAGGCTTCAGCAGGAACTAGCTCTCTTACAGTGACCTTGCCTGACAGGTCACATAAGAGGGACAACCAGGCAGAGATGTAGACTCTTGAGGAGGGAAGTGTGCATAGCTCAAGACTCCCTAATCACCTGCCCTGGGATCTGTGCATGAGGTAGAGCCCTGGGTACATCTTCACAGGGTCTCTATGTGACAAAGTCCCGTGTCCATCCCTCACACCAGGGTCTGTGATAAGGACCCATAATCTTTTTTAAAAAAATTTTAAAACCCTAATCATCACTCTTCAGCAAGTCATAATTCAGTCTATTGTCCCATCACATTCATTGGCAGCGTTAGTAACCAGGCAAAACACAAAAACAAAAGCAAAGACAAATTCCTTCCTAAAGACAAAATCCTTAAAGCAAACTTCAGTGTCAATTAAGACAGCCAATAGCTGTGTCTCAATAAACACAAGGATCATGATTATGTACTCCAAATAAGCCACAATGTCCTTGGAATGTTACAGTGTCTGTCTGTCATGGTAACTTACCCTAGGAGAGTTTAAAGTAGCCCATGAGCTCACTGCCCCCTCTCACTCTCTCCCACAATCCTCACACCTTCTAGTTTGGGGTGCTCCCTGCACAGCCTCCTGCAGCTACTACCTGAGCAGAGACCCTCCGCATGAGCCTTCCAGGGCTGTCTTTTATTTTCCTGACAGGGGGTGACTCACTCACTCTTTTTGCTTTTCATATCTCTTCCACCTTGGAAAGAAGAGACGATGCCTGGAGGTGTAGCATCCGCGTGGTGATGAGGGTAAATGTCACTTCTAAATGAGATAGAATAGTGTGACGTTTGAATATGAAATGTGTCCCACAGGCTCGTATGTTGAATGCTTGGTCCCAACTGGTAGTATTGTTTCAGAAGGTGCTGGAAACTTCAGGACGTCGAGCTGAGCCAGAGGAGAGGGTCACTGAGGTATGCTTTGGAAGACAATACTTGGCCCGCAATTCCTCCATTGCCCTGCCGCCATCACACGGGCTGTTGCCCTTTACCCTTCCACCGGAACAGATGGAACCCTCTGATACCCTGAGCCAGAATAGATCTTTCCTCCCTTATTTCTCTCAAATATTTTCCAAAGCAATGAAGATTCTAACACAGAAACTCCGTGCCAGAGAAGTGGTTTGTTCCTGTGATTAAACCTCACCATGTGGTTCTTAAGCCTTTGGAACTGGCTTGTGGGAGGAATGTGGAAACATTTGGAGAAGCAGGCTGGAGAAGGCTTAGAGTGCTGTCGGCAATGCCTGTGGGTGATTCTGGTGTGGCTCGGAAGATCAGAATGCCAAGGGGTGTGCACAGTGAAGGCTGTGCTCAGGTCTCAGGTGGGAACAGTAACTCTGCTGTGCATGTCATATCTAGAAGGGAAGGTGTCTCCCTCTTGTCCATCTATTGAGGCACAGCTAGCAGAAATATAGATTTTTGCAGGTAGAAGGCTTGAGACAGGGTTTCGCTGTGGAGTCTAGGCTGGCCTTGAACTCCTTTCTCAAAATCCTCCTCCCTCATCCTCCCAGAGGGCTGGGATTGCAGGCATGAGCCATCGTGGGTGGGATTCAGTCAGTTTAATAGAGAGAACTGAGAGGAAAGAGAAGACCAGAAAGCGGAGGCTGGAGTGATGGCTTGGTAGTTAAGAACATACACGGTTTTTCCAGAGGACCTGAGTTTGGTTCCCAGCACCCATAGCAGGTAGCTCACCTACTACCCGTAAATCCAGCTCTAGGGGATGCAAACGCTCAAATACATGTGCCTATTCACATGTATACACATGTGCATGCACACACATATTTTTTTTAAATAAAATACATTCTTTTTTTTTAAAAAAAAGAACAAAAAGATTTGAAAATCATCCATTTTGGCCAGAAAATGAATACATTTAAAATCGAGGCCAAGGAAGATGATGCTGTAAAGGCGATTTGTACCTTAAAATAAGCCAAGTACTTCTGCATTAGGACAATGGGAAAGATGTCTTGACCATCTCAGGGATTGGCCAGACTCCATCCAGCACTGGTTCAAGGGTACAAAGGTTTTAGCTCATTGGAAAGATTTTGAGAAGAGAGCTCCAGGGTACCTGCTCAATACTTCCCTGCCTTCAGCCGTCTAGGTACTCAGAAGCCACTGCAGTTGTGGCTAGCGCTCCCCAACTGCCAGTTAAGTTGTCGGCAGGCCTTGGCATCACCCACAAGATGCTGGTTTTGCAGGCATGCAGAATTCAAAAACTGTGAGGTCACAATGGTGTCCCCCCAGACTTCAAAAGAAGGCCTGAGGAGTCGAGTGATCTGTCACAGGGTCTGAAGGCCTGCAGCATCCCCAGAGAAGATGTGTGCAGCCCAAAGACTCAGTAGAGATCCCACAGGGACCCCGGACATTCCAGAAATGTCAAATATTGAGGAAAGGTGACAGCCATGAGCAGATCCAGCCAACGAGAGAGTCCATGTAGGCTGCAGCAGGCAGGGCCATAACGGTGAGGCCGCTGCAGCCCTTGGGAGAGGACATGGCAAGGTATGGCTCAGCTCCAATCTGTGTTCCTCCTTCTGGGTTTGAGTCCTACATCATCACAGCCCTGGTTTTCATGCTCCCGTCCACCGCTGGTTTTGGAATGGGAATGTTTACTCTATGCTCTCAATCTGGGGACTATGTGCCCTGTTTTAGTTTCTACAGGAGCTCACAGCTAAAAGGCTTAGAAGAAATTTTAGACTTGTTAGAGGCTCTTGCAGATAGACTAATGCATTTTACCTTATGAGACGGCCGTGACCTTGGGAGCCAGAGGCAGAATGTTAGAGTTTGAAGTGTCTCCCACAGAATATGAAATGTCTCCCACAGAATCGTATGCTACCCAGCTGGTAGCACTATCTGAGGAGGCAGTAGAAAATGCAGGAGGTGGGGTTTGGCTGGAGGAAGTAGGAGACGGGAGGCAGGAATTTAAAGGTTGTACCTGCTCCCTGCTTTCTTCTGCCATGAGGTGAGATCTTCTGCCCCAACTGAATGAAACTAGGAACTCAGGAACCAAAACATATCTTCCTTCCTGATGTTGTTTCAAATATGACTGTCTTAGGGTTTTTATTGCTATGAAGAGATACCATGACCATGGCAACTTTTTTTTATTTCTCTCTCTCTCTCTCTCTCTCTCTCTCTCTCTCTTTTGTTTTTGTTTTCCAGACAGGATTTCTCTATGTAACTGACTGTCCTGGAACTCACTCTATAGACCAGACTGGCCTCAGACTCAGTGCTGGGATTAAAGTATGTGTCACTACCACCGCCCAGCTATGGCAACTCTTATCCAGGAAAACCTTTAATTGGGGCGGCTCACTTACAGTTCAGAGGTTCAGTCCATTATCATAAGAGGGACATAGCAGCATGCAGACGAACATGGTGCTGGAGAAGCAGCTAAGAGTCCTACATCTTACAGAAAGGCGACAGGAAGCTGACTGAGACGCTGGGTGGCATCCTGAGCACAGGGAACCTCAAAGTCACCCCACAGTGACACACTTCCTCCAACAACAAAGCCACATCTCCTAATAGTGTCACTCCTTATGAAATTATGGGGGCCAGTTACATTCAAACTACCACAGTGACAAAGGAGAATCTGATGGACACAAGCAATAAGACAGAAAGGGTGAGGTCCTTGAGCCGCAGGAGGCCTTAGTCCACGTTAGTTTCTGCCTTATGTGCGTACTGTACTTAAATAGCATCACAAAATTTATTGTTAGATCTTAAGTATTATATATTTAAAATACTTAAATTTTGTCTGATTTCATAAACGGAAGATAAGCATATTCTTCCTTGTACAAGTCAATGTTTATCTCTCTGTTACATGCAGTCAAATCCTGGCACCATTCAGATCCAAGACTAAACCAGGAAAAACTGAGTAACTGTGATGTTGATGAGGGCGGGAACTACTGGATGAGCTTGGGGATTGAGGGCATGTCCTTGAACGGTCACCATGACTACAACTCCATAGGTCAGCCAGGCATTGGGATTTGGTGATGCTGAAGAAGGGCTACTGTGCCTAGCAACACCAGCTCAAGGAGCCTGGACTTTCCCTGGCTATGCCATGTGCACAACCTATGCCCAAAACACTTTGCAGCCCCCTGGCATACCTTTGGGCACACATAACATACCTGGATATAACCCAACACCTGGGCATTTTCCCCCCTGTGCAATAGCCCGGCAGGATCCTGAGCATCTCCCCACAGACACACCTACAGGCTCCATCCCTGGACCCAATCCTGCTTCATCCCAAAGAGCCATGCCCGATATTTCTGGGTGGACAGCTACCCTCAGCCCCCTACCACCCAGGCCTCTGAACCAAAGAATCCCTCATTCAAATTCACAAATGTCCTGGGACCACAGAGGCCAAAGAGGCAAGACATGGCACTGTCTCCAACAAACAAATATGTAGATGAACAGATGGGAGGTCAAGATGGACAAACAGATGACTATGCAGACAGACAGACATGTAGCAACTTTAGCAAGCCATGTCAACAACAGAGGACAAGCTGCGCGGAAGCCGTGAGCAGCCGTGAGTCCTGTGTTGTTTCGGGACTCACACGCCAGGTCTGTGGGGCCATCAGCATCACAGGGTAGTCTTCCTTCCCTTTCGGAGGTCTGAGTAATGTTGCTTCCTTTCCCCAGTCTGGTGTGTTCAGTGTTCCTCAGGTCTGGCCATCTCGATTTGATTTTATTATGACTGTGTTCCTGTGGTTCCAATTGACTTGGGTATATTTAGAGCAAACTTCTAGGCACCCTTTCTACTTTTGAAATAAGTTGTCAGTATGTGCCTCACGGCCGGTGCAGGAGAAACTGTGTTGTCAAGGGTTGCCCATGATGCAGAGT
Source organism: Ondatra zibethicus (assembly GCA_004026605.1). Lineage (NCBI taxonomy): Eukaryota > Metazoa > Chordata > Mammalia > Rodentia > Cricetidae > Ondatra > Ondatra zibethicus. The sequence continues at coordinate 5,346 of PVIU01008109.1, forward strand.
CATTCTGCCTTTGTGTTTGCACTTGAAATTGAATTGAGTGCTGCTTCGAAAATGGAGTCTCTCCAGGCAAGGCACAGCTTGAAACACTACTGTCTTAAAAGACATAAATTACAGCCTGGTATGAACACCAGTCTAAAGCAGTGGTTCCCTCAAGAACGGGTGGAGAATGAGGTCCATTTCACCTGTCATAGGTATGAGGGCTTAGTTTCCTGGGTAGGACCTCATCAAGGGTGATATAACTGTCCCCTGTGTTTTATTGATGAAGAAATGGATTCAGAGAGGTCAAATAACTTGGTGCAGGACACACAGCCAAGACCTTAAGAAATCTGGGTTGTTGGCCTCAGTGAAGTTACCAGTCCAGCTTGACCTCCAGCTACCAATGTAGACTGTTGTCAAATATATATTTCATCCCAGAATACAAAGAAATGGAGAAGTTATAGGCTCTATTCATGCTGTGTAGCCAGGAAGGGTTAGCCCCAGGTAGCAGGACTACCACTCACCTGGGATTATCAAATTCTGCCAGCAGTGATCTGAGAGATGGCTGAGGGAGAGGGTCAAGCCTGGGCTGGTGGAGAAAGTGAGGCATGGCGAGAGGGGTGGCTAGCAGGTTTCAAGATAAGGGTCAGGAGAGTCTAGCAGTGTGTCTGCCCTGGTGCACTATGCTGTCACAGCAGTCCCTGTGCCCAGACCTGCAGATTCCTCAGGGCATCTTGTGGCTCTCATGGTGTGATGGTTAGGATTTTTTAAATCTATATATTTGTTCTTTTTTATGAGACAAGGTTTCACTATGTAGCCCCAGGTGAACTGGAATTCACTATGCAGACCAGCCTGGCCTCACCTTCATAGAAATCTTTCTACCTCTGCCTATCAAGTTCTGGAATTAAAATATAATAGTTTTAACTGTCAGTGGCACATGGTCAAGAATCACTTTGGAAAGGAATCTCATTGAGGAATTATCTGGATGAGAGTAGCCTGTAGACATGATATAAGAGATTGTCTGAGTTAGATTGATCTGGGAAGTCCACCCACCCTGAATGTGGGTAGCACCATTTCATGAGCTGGACTTACTAATTGAAAAGGAGATGGCAAACTGAGCACTGACATACATGCATTCATTCATTGCACTCTGCTCTTGACGGCCAATGTCCTTGCTCCTCCAAGTCCCTGCAGCAACAATGAACTACAGTGATGGACTACAGTGATGGACAAGAATGGACTGCAGTGATGGACTACAAGGATGGACTGCAGTTATGGACTACAGTGATGGACTGCAGTGATGGGCTATAGTGATGGACTGCAGTGATGGACTATAGTGATGGACTGCAGTGATGGACTACAGTGATGGACTGCAGTGATGAACTATAGTGATGGACTATAGTGATGGACTACAGTGATGAACTACAATGATGGACTACAAGGATGGACTGCAGTGATGGACTACAGTGATGAACTGCAGTGATGGACTGCAGTGATGGACTACAGTGATGGACTGCAGTGATGAACTGCAGTGATGAATTACAGTGATGCACTGCAGTGATGGACCACAAGGATGGACTGCAGTGATGGACTACAGTGATGAACTGCAGTGATGCACTGCAGTGATGGACTACAGTGATGGACAACAATGGACTGCAGTGATGGACTGCAGTGACGGACTACAAGGATGGACTGCAGTGACGGACTACAAGGATGGACTGCAGTGATGGACAACGATGGAGTGCAGTGATGGACTGCAAAAAAGGAATTATGGGAAAAACAAAACCATGAACTCCTTCTCCCCTAAGCATCTTTGGTTTGGGTATTTTATCAGAGCAACAGAAAAGAGAACAAGGACACGTTGACAGCCACCTGCCCACATCCTTGTCTTTCCCCATCCTCTCATGGTTCAGAAGGCTCAGTCCATTAGCAACAAGAAAGGCATGGAAGATTGGCTCCACAGCAGAAGGAGCACGTGGTGAGCTTGTTCACACCACAGTCATCGATCAGAAAGCAGAGAAGATAGGCCAGGACCAGAAGTGGATCTGACCTTCAAAGGCCCACCCCCACACACTTATTTCTGCTAGCCAGGCCCCACACCCTAAAGCCTTTCCAGACTTCCAAATAGCATCATAGGATGTGGATCAAGTGTTCAAAATGTGAGCCTTTGGAGACATTCCACATTCAAACCACAGCAAGATGGAGCCCACCAACACCCTGCTACTCAGTGAAGCCTTGCACTAAATGGAATGGTTCACACTATTCAATTTGTAAAATATGTTAATAGATAAGACTGGCGTTGGTGGTGGATGCAGGGATGGGAGAACCTTCCTGAGGAGTGTGAGGGAAGCCTCTAGGAAACTGGAAATATCTGTGCCTCTGCCTGGGTGCAGGACCCATGGAGGGTTCCCTCCCATGGCAGTCACAAATCCTGGATGCATTCAGTGTGTCTCTTCTGTATTTGAGACACTCAGTGAAGCAATATTGAACTTGAGAGCAATAGCTTTGCACTGAAACCAGGAAAGGCTCAAATTCTCACTTTTGAAATTGAAAGACCATCAGCATCGTGGTTTTCCTTGTAACTGTAGCATTTGTCTCTGGCCTAGATTAACATCATCCCTAGCAAGCTCAGCAAAGGAACAAATGCCGAGAACCACTTCCTCATGTTCTGGTCAGTGCCTGTCTCCTGGCAGAGGGAGAGAGGAAGGAAATACCTACATAGCTTGACTTAAGCTCCCAAGCACACGAAATGCTGGTAGCATCAGTAGCAAAGACCTACGCTGGGTCTGTGTCCATTAGACTGAAATGGTGGCTTCCAGCTTGTACGGGCACTGCCCCTGTGCTATCGAATGGATGGAACCTGCAGCATGCCTGGCTACAGCCCTGCCTGTCACAGGTCCCCTGTGCCTCCAGGCAAGCACGGAGGAGCCTTCTCTGCAGGCTTCCTGCTGGCCCAATTACGGGAGTGAATTGGCAAGATGACAACACCATTATTGAAAACCAATGAAATATGATTTGGGCTTGGCCGCAGAACAGTGATGGAAAGCCTGCTGTGACATGCCATTGGAAGGGAAGTTCTAATCCAAGCAAAGTACTTTAGGTTCACAATGGGGAATGTTCTGGCTAGGTGTCCTTGAACAGATTTGGGGTCCTTGCCCCCTGAGCTTTGAGACATGCTCAAAGCCAGAGAATTGGAACAATGGACAGAAAGACCTCATTGTATTCCTCTAAACCAGTCTGGTAGGAAGCCCATTAAATAGTCTAGTAAGTCTGTGACAAGGACATCACTGTATCTCTGAACAGCCAGTGCTCACAGACACATGGTACCTACCTGCAGAATACCAGCACCCTAGGGACACTCTGCTACAGGGAACAATGACATGGCACATTGGTTCAGATGGGCCTTCCTAGCTCAGCAAGGCCCTGGAAGGTTGACATTTGGATGCACAGAGCCCATAAGAGAGAGTCACACAGGAGAGCCTTTCTCTTCCTCCAGAGCCTCCAGTGCTCCCACCAGCCAGCCTGTGGTCCTGGGCCCTGAGCACCCCCACTGGCTCAGCATGCCTTAGGGCAATGCTACTCATCTCAGGTGAAACTTTGCCCCCACCGGGAAGCTGAGGAAAAGCTTGCTGCTGACTGCCCCCTCCATGGGCCAGGCTTGTCTCGCCTATGTTTGGAGCAGAGCTGGCATCTCCGGGCAAGTCAAGAGCCAGGATCTTGGAACAGCCTGCTTCTGCTGCTCAGGGACGCCAAGTCAAAGGGAAGACAAGCCCTCAGGCTGTGGCAGTCACCCTCCCCCACCCCATGTGACATTCTAGGGCCTCAAACAACCCTGAGTTCCCAGACAGTCCCGCCCGCCACAGCACCTCTCTCTCATCTAGCGTTTGTCATCTCCCAAGGGACACTCTGCACATTGGTATATTCAGAACCTGTTTGGCTGCCCTAACCCAGGCCAGGGACAAGCTATAAACCTACTTGAGAGGCTGTGACAGGTGGCCCCACACTCTTCCTCATGGATGCTCCATAGATCTGGGTGGGCCACAGCAGAAAAGGGACCCTTAAGGTGCTAGCTCGAGTCAATATACAAGCTCCAGCCTATAGCTCCTGAGCCATCTGATCAGACCTTATTTTCTTTGTAGAACCGATCAGCCTCAGAGTCCAATAATCATATAAACCTTTGTCTAATCAACTAGACATTTCAATGGAGCCTGAGTTGGCAAAAACAGGTCAGCAATTTGGTTAGAAATCTAGCCTCTGTGTCCCCTCTGTGGCCTCCTTAGGAAGAACACAGCAAGGTTCTCCGAGATGAGTGAACCTGTATAATTTAGCTAACTTCTTAATTAAGTGATGTATCATCTCAGCTGTGGCTCCCCAACCCCGTTTCTCCTCCATTTCGGTTCATTTTCATGCTGTAAGTGGTTTGGTGGCAAACATCCTGAGCAGCAGGTCTGAGGGCCAGTCCAGGGGCAGGCCATGTGAGGAACTGCTCCCAGGCTTGGTGTGCTGCTGTGGAGGAAGGAGGTCCTCCCTCAGGGTCTCAGGTAGAGATAGGTGCACCTGCCTACCCTGACCTTAGGGGACCTTCATGAAGATGTGGCGAAGGACATGGAGGGGCCCGGTGAACTGAGAGGGTGTTCTCTCTGAGCTGATGAGGGCCCGTTCTCAGGTCATGGAGGAGGCTGAGACCTGAGGTGAAGTAATACGGTGGCCAGAGTCCAAAACCTTTCACTTAGCATCTGTTGCCTACAGCCCTGGCCATGTAGACCACCGCAATAGCTCTTGCAGACCCTGGAATACTGGGAGGTGTGGCCCTGAACATCTGGGTCTCACTTTAGGAGATTGGGACTTGGCCCTGGCACCCCAGCTCTGTGCCCCCACCCCCTCCTCACACCCTCCAGGCCCTTGCAACCAGGGTGGAGGACATGAGACAAAGGCCTCGCCTGGGTCCTGCCTCCGGGTTACCTCAGTACAAGCTGGTGTCCCGGAGTGACCCAACCATGGTTCCCCAGCCTACATCCTAGGTCCCATGAGCTCTATTGACTGCTGCCCACTGGGACTACAGGAGGAACAAGACCCTCTCCTAGAGAGCTTCCACAGCTGCGGGATAAGCCCAGGCTAAGGACCGAGATTTGGCCTGCCCATCTTCCTTACCAAGTATCCAGAGAGGGAAGAACAGTTCCCATCCAAAACCAGAGAGAAAGACACTCCCTGCCCAGGCTCTTCCAGGTGATTTCCCCATCACATCCTCTGCTGCTACTGCTGCAGCTTCAAACTGGCCCAACAGCCCCAAAGATATCTATCTGCCCAACCACTCCTTTCTTTGGGCTCAGAGCCTAGCCTACACCAACAGTGGCTTTCCTGTACCAAAGTGATTGAGTGGATAGAACAATAGTTTCACAACATAAAGACTCCAGGTGGGGATTGGGCTGGGTACTGAGTGAGCCCTCGGTGAGCTGGATGCTGTTACCCTCGTGACCCAGGAGCACATAACGCATGAAAACGAACCCAGGTCCATCTTTGTTGCTGAGCCAAAGCAGCACTAGGGTACACAAACTGGGGCCCTCCCGACCACAAAGAAATGCAGAGGCAAAATATGTAAAGGCCGGTGGGCTGAGAGCTCCCTGGATGACCATAGTTTGCCAAGCCACCACTGAGCCCAGAACCTTCCATGAGAATGGGGCTCTTGGAGCATGGTGACTCCCACACGGCATTCTGTAACCTTGGAACGATGTCCTGCAGCTCCGGGCCCTAAGCCCAGACGCTCTAAGGGAAATATTGACAGACATTTATTGCTCATGAATATTAATGACTTTCGGGGGCTGAAAAATATCTTCAGTGAGTGTTTCAAGTGAAAAGACAAGTGCCAGTGGGCGAGGAAACATTCGTGACAGATTAAACACAAAAGATCAGCCATGTCCAGAATACATTGCCTCCCTCCTGTCACCACGGAGAAGACAAAAACAGAAGGAAAAGAGGCGAAGCCCAGGAGCAGCGGCCAGTTTCACGCACAGGAGAGCCCTGTGCAGTAGAAGGTTCTGGACTCAGGGGCATCTTGGCAATCTCCAACGATCCAGGGCAGCTCACCCCTTTTCCCTCCCTTTTCTCTGTAGTCAAGAGAGCACTGATTCCTCCATGTCCTGCAGCACTGCCTCAGCCCTGGAGCAAAGACAGACTTCATTAATCCACCGCTGTCGGTCCGTCAGTCACGATGTCACCATTGCACATAGCCAGACTCCCATCTGTATTACATCACAGAACAAGGTCCCACACACCTTACCACACTGGTAATGCAAGAGGATCAGATCCAGAAAGACACCCAGTCTGCTGGGGACCAGCAAAACACTAATGAGATCACTGGGAGCCGCAGTCCCCGGTGTCTGAGCTGCCAGACTCAGAAAGAGTGGGCAGGTGCTCCCGGAGGCCCCTGCTGAGCAGCTCAGAGACAGCAGGAGGACATCTGTGCACGTTAGTCATGTATCAGCCTGTGGGTCTACAGGTTCTGTGTATTTACCCAATGCGTGCTGCTTGCCCGTGGTACACAGACACAGCTAGTCATAAAACCCCAACCTCGAGGGTTGACAGCAAGGGGTGACTGCTCAAAACAAGTAGATCCATGACAGTCAGCTCTGTCAGTACACAGAGACAAGCTTCAATCCATCTGTCATGCCACGGGCACTGGATGGGGGGGGATGAACGAGTTGGTTCTATTCTGATATATGTAAGACTCCAAACATTATTACTTAGAAGACCAACACCCCCTTATTAAACTAAGGTTGGTTTTATGTGCATACATGTGTAAACATACATCCATGCTCCCAAACACCCCTTCATTGTTAATGGTGCCTGGCAGGGCAGAACAGCTCTATAGTGTTACCGTATATGTTTAGGCTTTCTGAGTCCCCAACCACTGCACGGCCTGGACCACTGACCCTATCCACTTACATATTCCGGTACCCAGGACCCTTGCCTCTCTTTCCCTCTTTATCCTTTTTCTCTATCTCTTCCCTTTCTCATTTTCTGGGTGTCCCCATGGGCTGAACCCTGACCACACCCTAAGGGCACTGAAAAAGGCCCAGACCTCAAAGGCCCCAGGTCAATGTGCTGATCTCACCCCTCACCTGTGACGTTGGCTTGGGAAAGGAGTGTTTTTAACACCAGCCTTCAGGACAACGCATTCCACAGAGGACCAACAGCCCCCCCTAGGCAGGATGCTGGTGGTAGCAGGCATCACTGGGCCCCAGGATTAGGACGGAGCTCCAGGACCAGCCAACACTACTTTTGCCATTCTTGGCTTTTAACCACTGCCATAGTCTGTCATTTGACCAACCTGGAGGAAGGAGGTCGCTAGCTTATGCTGGAGACTGTGTGTGGCCGTGCCTGGTGTTTAGTCCTGCTTGATCCCAGCTGTATCTGAAGATAGGAGCCTTTGCCCTGAGGGCGGTTCAGGTGGAAAGGCCACTGGCTCCTGAAGATGATTTTCCTTCTAGTACCTTGCAGGAGTAAGTGCTTTATCAGAGTGACTCTGTGACTTCCGGTGACGTCATACTCAGTAGCCGGGCTTACAGGCAGAAGGAAATTAGGGCAATCACAGCCAGTGACCATCTAACCTGCCAGACCCGGTCTTCACCAAGCAGCCTCTGCCTAGCCATGGAGCTGCCATGCTAGTGATCCTGTGTTATGGGAAGGAGACTCCTGCTGCCCTGCCCTTTGGCTTACAGAGCCAGCACTGAGGGACATGGAGAACTCTTAACTACAGAGGCAAGAGAAACATGAAGAGAAGGGCAGAGCCACCATGGCTGGCCTGGAGGAGCCCTTTCCAGGGTGTGTTCCTGTCTCAGAGGGAGGAGTGACCCAGGCAGAGTTCTGGCAGCCTGAGCTTCCACTAGACCTACAGAGGCCCTGGCCAGCTGTGTTCTGGCAACTTGAGGTGTGCACCTGACACCCTGGGGCCATGTCATCATCAGTGTGTCTGGCCTGGATGTCCTTAGGAGGTGATTGCAGGCTCAGTCTTGTCACAGATGATTTAGGCCCGAACTGTTCCCCAGGCAACCAGTGAAGCCGCGTAGCACCCCAACTCAGGTGGGTGCCCATGGCAGAAATTAGGAAGTTACATTGATTTTGCAAGTCTCTGGCTTGGATGCTTTGCAGCCAGCTGTGACTCTACAGGGCTCTGGCAGCACATCTGGATGGTGACAAGGCTGCCTGCTGCCTGGGAGCATGTGCTGTCTCCAAGGTTCTGACGGGAATGTGACCCAGGGCAGTGCGACCCAGGAAGAAGCAGAACGGCCATGCCCGAGAGCATATATCCCCAGCACCGTCTGCTGCCTACCCCAACACCCTGCTTCCATTCTTAGTTTTCAAAGCCAGTAAGATGGCAGCAGCAGCGTGTGCGGGTCAGGTTCCACCCCTGCCTGGGCAGCCTGGCCATGAGAACACTGGCTCAGGTTTCTCCTGTGATAGAAGCCCATTGTTGCCAGCTCTCCCATGGCGTTTCCCATGCAGAGCAGAGGCCTCCAGGCTGGCTCCTCAGTCAGGCTGCTTGGGCCAAGGGGCTTCAGAAAGATGAGCCAAGTGGGGCAGGTGTGATTTGATTAGGATCTGGGAATGTGTAAAGTGACCCCCTTGGTGGCTGCTGCTGCCAGAGCAGGAGGGTGAGGGCCCAGGGTGTGAGTGTGTCCCCAGTACTCTCGCTGCTCTGCTGAGCCCAGCTACCCTCCAGACAGGACATGGAGGTTGGAGGGTTTCTGTAAGCCGGGCATAAGCTTAGACAAGGGCTTCAGATAATGCCGGCAAAGGGGCAGATGCAAAGAGACCATTTTTACTGGACAATGACACCAACTACATTCATCTACAATCAAAACTTCTTTGTTCCCTAACAGCCCCCTTCCACTTTCTGCCTCTCCTGGGGACCTTGGAGAAGCTCGGTCCTTCAGGTGGCTCACTTTTTTTACAGTGTCCCTGAGATTCTTTTGTGGCCGTATTTCCTTCCTTTGAGTAGCTGGATAATGTTGTGTTGTGTGGATGGACCCCATGCTTACCCACTCATCCTCTGACGGACACGTGGGCTGTTTGCCTCTTGTGAACAATGCCGCCCGAGCACTGTGTACAAACATCTCTGAGCCCCTGCTTTGCGGGTCTGCATGCCAAAGGAGAGTCACGAGGGCATATGGTGCCTCTACAGCTAACCTTTCCTAAAAACACCAAACTGCTCTCTGTCTTCATCACTTTACATCTGACTGGAACACGTGATCTCCGGGTTTTGCTCTCTTTCCCTTGCCGTGCTTTCCTGGGCCACCTGGGAGCTCTGCATTAAACGTGGGCACCTTTTATTCGGTCTAATTTGGTCTGACTAGAGTTATTTGCGTCGGCGGAGAGAAATATACCCAACAACATCCCCAACAGCAGCACACCGGGGCTCACCCCTGTCCTCGTGGACACGTGTGTTCTGTGGTTTTGATTATAGTCATCCAGGCAGGCTGGAGGTGGCATCTTTCCATGGTTGAACTCAGATTTCTCAGTGATTGACAGTGGTGCCCCGACTCTCCCTGTGCCCTTGGAGAAATGTCCTTGCAAGACCTTGAAAATGGCAGATTTTGCCACTCAAATGTTCTGTCTCACCTGAGACACTATGGACACTGCCTCCAAGCCCCCAGTGTCATCTTCAGAGCCTCTGTTGAGAACTTGGCTAAGGACCAGGGGCTGGTGGAGCTGGTTGCCTCAGGGCCCTGCCCCCCAGCCTTTCCCAGCAGCCCCCAGGGTTCCTGGGCTGTACCCATTGACTGGCAGTGGTGCGAGAACACGCAGCCTGCGCTTTCTCACGGTTTGAGTTACAAACCCTAAGCGGGTTTAGTGATGGGATTAATTAAATGGATCAGAAATTGCCCTTCTCTGTGTCTGCTTTTCACCTTGCTTTCAGCAAGCACCTACTTCAGAACCATCAAGGACTTCCCCCTCCCCCCCTGAGACCAGGCGGCTCTCAAAACTACTGAGCGCCAATTAATTTGTCTCATTTACATGAAAAAGTGCAGAAGATGTCTTTTTACATAATTAACTATATTTTGCAAGTCATTAAAATTCTGAAGCCCTGCCCACAATAGCACCCTATTCACCACCAAAGATAAGTGCCTTGGCGGGTGGGAATGGCCCCCAGAGGGGCACCTCCCTCATGCATATTCATGAAGGGCTATGCTGCCAGCCCTTGCAAGGTCCCCTCTCCCTCCCTGGTTTGGAAGAGCTGGTTCCTGCTGGCCCAGTAGGAGGGGAGAGGACTGGGGTAGGTTCTTGGTGACCACTCCCTCTCCAGGCCAGCACAGAACACTCTCTGCCTCTCTGAACCATCTCCAGTAACCCAGACCAGAGGGTTCAAGATGGCTGCTTTGTTCCGGATTGCCTATCCTAAGTCTGCAGACCAGTCTGAGGGTGCTGTTTCTGATGACTCTTCCGAGGTGGTACCCTTCCAAAGGGTGGGGTCTTGTCTTGAAGGGGCGTCCCCCTCCCATGCCGGTCTGGTCAGTCACTGTGCATGTTCTGGGCTGGAGACAGGATCCTTTTCTCTCAGCTCTCCCAGTCTCTTCTGGTCTAGTCAATGAAGCTGTTTCAGAGCCTATCAGAGCCTGGTGGGGCCCAGATGGGCCTCCAGAAGGAAGCCCCTGTTTGCAGTCCACTAGATCTGTCTCTCCTCGCTTCCCTTTAGTCCTTCACGAGATGAGCCCTCTGCTACCATTAAACAGGTTCAAGAGGACCTGTGTTCTGCTGGGAAGCCCTGGTACCCATTCTTGCAGGTGCTGCATGCTGCTTCTGCAGATGCTCAAGGATGCTCTAGCCCAGCAAACTCTATCAGGGGAGCCTCGAAGGTGTCAGATGTTACCTCATGGGAGATCAGCAGGCCCTCCCCTTACATTCTTCAGGGAAGACTTCAGGGGACAGAATCATAGACCGTTCAGAGTGGGGCTTCATGAAAGAACAAAGAAAGGAGCAAGCTGTCCACATGGAGGTCCTAGCTGGTGAGCACAGAGTCACTTCGGGGAAGAGTGGCATCAGGGAACTTAGGTGTTGACAATCTAGAAGGTTCTGTTGGACCTGGTGACAGCCTGTTGTTTGTGACTCCCAGGGTGACTGAGGAGTTTCTGTGTGCCCCAGAGAAAAGGAAGGGCAGGAGTTCAGATACCAACACTTGACTCCAAAGATATTCCTTCCAGATATATTGATTGTCCTGCTGGGTCCAGATTCCTACCAAGTCTACCCCTCAGCCCTTCATCCCAGAAAGCTATGTCCTGGGAACACCCTAATTAACCTAATTACATTGTCTTGCCCCCACAGGAGGGCCTTCTGAGATTGGACAGAGCCAACCCAGGAAATGCTCAGCTTTCCCCAGACAGAAGAAACTCAAGGCAGAGCAGCTGGCACCAGGGCTCCCCAGCAAAGGGGCATTTGATGACTTGGCCCATGTGCAGCCTCTGCCCTCCAACCCAGAAGCCCACCATAGACTCCTACAGAGATGTGAGCAACAGTTACAGAGCCCTGGAGCCATTGAGCTGCTCCCCAAAGGACAGGTAGTGCCAACTTTGGGACCAGTCTGAGAAAGTGGAATAGATCCCAGGAGACCAAGTACAATAGAAGCTTGAAATGTAAAATCCAGAAGCATGGGCACGGGAAAACAACCACAGTGTTCTGAAAGCTGCAGAGGGATTGAGTGACAGCCTGGGAACTGGGAGAAGAGAGACTCCTAGGGGTCTTTCTCTCTCTCCTTCCTTCTCCGCCTCTCCTTCCCCTTCCTTCTTTTCTTCTTCCCCTACCCTCTTTTTTTCTCCTTCCCTCCCCCTTTTTTCTCCCTCCTCTTTCTCTCCTTTCTGCTATCTTCCTTCTCCTCTCCTGTCCATCCTTCCTTCCTTCTCTCCTTCCCTCCCCCACTCTCCTTTCCTCTTTCCCCCTTTCCTCATGCCTTCCCTTCTTTTTTTTGTTCTCTCCTTTCTTTTGACGTTTTTCCAGATACAAGGGTGGCTTGATTAAACAGGACCTAAACTAACCCAGGGGGAAAAGTCATGGCTTCTGGAAGCCTCAAATGGAACTCTCTTGGGAAGCAACTAAAACCCTGTCCTGGACAAAATAGCAAAGCAAGAAAAGACTTGGCAAGAGAGACTCCCCTGGCCCCTCCCAAAACTCCCAACTCAGTATCGCTTGTCAAGGTGAAGAGCTGTCAAGAGGATACCCCGCCTCCCAAGGGCCTAGCTCCCTCCAATTAGCTCCCTCCTAAGGTTTTTCTGACCTAGCTTCAGATGACCCTGCCTGAAGGTGCTGAGTAAATCTCCCACTGCAGGGCAAGCCCATATCTAATCCATGAGCTTCTTTTCCAAATAACCAGCAGCAGGCACCCCATTCAGCACTGACCCACAACCCCTAAAGACTATCAATGTCACTGTTGAGCCCAGATACATAGGCCAGGCCTACCCGATCATCCCCTGACTCTAAGCTCTGAAATGTACCAATACCTTCACACACACACACACACACACACACACACACACACACACCAAGAAAAACCATAGCCTAAGTCAAACATATAAATTTTTAATTTATCCAGTCAGCAATGCTTGCAAGCTGAACAATCTCACCAGGGCAGCAAGCCCCCTTACAGCCTGGAACAGGCCACATAGGCCTTGCTGCTGCTTGTGTAGCCCAGAAAGGAAAACCTAAGGCCTGGTCAGGCTGATCTTGTGGATGGACCTGCTTCAAAGTGACCCTGGCCAATCTCCACCACTCTGGAACCATGGGGAACTGTGGTTCTTTTTCAGTTCAAAAAAAATTTCTGTGAATGAAGAACTCCACGTTCATCACAAAAGTCAAAGCGGAAGTGCTAGAACAGTCACATGTGCTAGGGGTGTCACTGGCTCTCCACCATGAGCAACGCCAACCCATCTGCCCGCTCCAGACATCTGCAGCCTCTGCTTCACAGCTACTGTGGTGTGGAGTGGGCTTCAGGGGTACTCAGGACAAGTCCTGAGTCAGGGCATGTTGTTTGGTCTGCCCATCAAGCAATCTGGAACCTATTATGAAGCCTTTGACCCACAAGGTCATCCTCACTGGCTGGCCTGGGGGTAGGAAGGCACTTTTCCTGGATTCTGTCCTGCTCCTGAGACCCAGGAACCAACTGAAACGGCCCAAGTCAAGGACAGCTTGTGGTGCTAGGGTTGGCAGCCCGCACAAGGAAATGTGGGTGCAGCTTCACTTTAGAGGAGCCTGTGGAGGAATCCTGGAGGTAACTAAGAAGCAGAAATAAGGCTTTCACTTACCCAAATGACCCAGCACCCCAGATCTGCCAAAAAAAGTGCAAACGAAGCTTGCTATGGGCTGGGTCAGGCATCAAGGCCTTCAGGGCAGAGGAAGGAACCCACAGGGGAGATCCTCCAAATACACGTGTGAGCCCGAGGGGAGACGAATGTACAACTTCCTGGACTCTCTGAGAATCTGCTTCCTCTCAGTTCAGACAGAGGTCTGGCTGCTCAGCACGGGGAGCTCATCACCGGCACAGAAGGAAACTGGTCAGTCAGCGGCTGAACGGAGGACGTGGGAAATGGAGAGGGAAACCCGCACTCAGCAGAGGCAGCCTCTCCTTGGCCTGTCTTGTTTCCTTCCTTCTTTGTCATATCTCCAGAACCTGGGAGCTTGTGTGGAAGAGACTCAGTGCTCTTGCCCTTGGTCCCGTCACCTTACACATCAACATGATGGGAGTTTGTGCTTAAGCTACAACTCCTCATGCCTCATTCAGAGGGGTCAGCGGAGGAGCCCTGGGCCTGTGCACTGACTTTCAGGGCAAGAGCTGCTGCTGCCGGCTCCTGAGAGCCAGCACTTGCAAATGAATCAACAACAGTGCCATATTTACACCACAAGAATTGAAAAGCGCCAGAAATTCAGGGGTTGATTTAACCTTAATTTTTAGAGATTTACCAGCAGCAACCAATGGGATATGTAATATTCCCCACCTAAGACAAAGCCTTCCCTTCTCATTTTCCCTCTTTGTGTGTAATTTGTGTCTTCATTCAGGACTCTTGGTGCCTGGCATGAAGGATCCACCTGACAAGCCTGCTGCTCCCCAGGAACCAGCCAGCTGAAGACCCTGAGTACAAGTGTGCCGGCTCCTGCAGGAAGGAGAAAACACTGGCCACCAGGGAAGTCAGAGGTCAAGGACCTGTCATGCACAAAAGAACAGAATCTCATTGGACCCGAAGCTTCAGGGAGTCCATATGCTTCCCTCTGCCTGGAAATTGAGAGGTGTCAGAGAAGAGTGAAGCCAAGCTGACCATGAAGGGTAGTGGGCAGTCAGGAAGCAAGGACCAGAAGGAAATCCCTGCTGGAATCCATCATCTGAGAATTCAAATGGCCTTTCACATTTTGCTGAAACCAGGTCTACAGTTCACTGCACCCCTGTCTCTTAACTGTCCTCTACCCCATCGGGTATTCAAGTGCACAGTCTGAGGCTCATGGGAAAGATCTGTTGCATCCATTGTCCTTAGATGGGTTCCACTGTCCTTGCTCCATTAGAGGGCAGCACTCAGTGGACCAGTTCCATGGCCTTGTCCCAGCACAACTCAGCATTCCATTAGGCCGGTTCCATTGCCTTGTCCCAGCACAGCTCAGCATCCCATAGACAAGTTCCCTTGCCTTATACCAGTACAGATTAGCATCCTGTAGACAAGTTCCATTGCCCAGGCCTCACCACAAAGTCTTCTCTTCGCCCACTTTGAGCCAGAGCTTAACCTGTCTCCTTGATCCAGCTGTATCCCATACACCCTGCTTCCTTGTTTAACTGTATGCAATAACCCTTCATCTCTGTCCAGCTCTATGTAATAAATGCACTGAGCTACCAGGGTTCTGTGGTTTCTCCATTAGAGACTTCAGCATAACTGAGCCCCGGTTTTCTGTGTGTCTGTCTGCCCCTGGAACTGTGCAGGATGTAACAGAGATCAAACTGTGTTTAATCAGACTCAGTATTTAGCAGACATCCCTCAAGAATGAACGAAATGAGATTTTGACTTGGAAAAAAAAGGTAGCAGATAGAACTGAGCCAATGATAAGTCAAGCTCCCAATCAAAAACTGGAATTGTGAAAACCTCACACTGTGAGCTACACGCAATGCCAGCACCTGAGGGCCAGTCCTCAGAGCTGTGTGTCGCTGTGATAAGGTGCCTCAGCACTGGGGAGGCTACACAAGGAAGGGAGACTCACTCAAGGTGCTAAACCCATGTTTCCCAAATGGCCAACTTCTAACTCTGCAAAAATCACTGTCAAAAAACCCATTCAAGGATTCTGGATTGTTATGTAACAAAGAAATGTTCTGTCTTGGATGCACCGTCATAATCTCCTTTGAAATAACGAAGATGCTAACGTGTCGAGTTTTAGTCAATTTCAAAGAACAGCATCCACGACTGTCAACAAAGTCTACTGAATTCTCCCCGCGTCTCCTGTGTGAAGCTGCCATTTGTAGCAGACACACTCTGACCGCAGAGAGGCTACAGAAGCATCTGGGAAAATCGAGCTGCCTTCTAGCAAGCCCAACGCTACACAGATCTGAACAACTGTTTTGTTGTTGTTGTTGTTGTTGTTGTTGTTTTCTCATTGGAACAGTGAGGTGGCTCAGCAGATACAGGCACTTGCTGCCAAACTGACAACCAGTACACAAAGAGAGGGAGAAAAAAACCAACATCTGTCAGTGGCTTCCTGATGTGCACACACGTGTTGTGGTGTGGGTACACACCACGTACACTCACATGAACGATAAGCAACTTTTTAAGTAGTGCGGCTCCACCCTTTTTATTTGGAAAATATATTCTTCATCAGAATGTATTATCCGTGCTGAAGTGTAATGAGTTTGTTGTGGATAACTTTTAATGAGTTAACAAAATGTAATTGACGTCTTTCCGTTCTCTAACGTCTAGCCCAGTAGCTCCACCCCTACACAAGCGGGGCCTGGCAGTGACCTGAAGATCAGCCAAGAACTGCTGATCTAAAACCATGAATCGCTGGTTGGAAGCCAGCATATAATTGTGTCTCGCCTGTGGCTGCTCAAGTCAGCCATGTCGGCACAGAGCCAAGTCACAGTCTTAGCCCTCAGTGATGGACACTTGTGTCCTATAGGCTTCCGTGTTTGCCCTATTAATCAAGACCCTTTAAAAGAAAAGATCTTCTACTCTCAAAGAAATACATCACCACTATAGGAAATCTAGCAAACACAGAAAATGTACAAAAACAAACAAAATCCTTCACCTGGTGACAGCCATACAGACGTATTCCTCCTCAGCTTTACTAAAGGGATGGGGGTAATATAGTTTACTGTTGGGCTTATACTGTTGCACTAAAGCCCAGTTAGAGTAGTGTTCCCAGAATCTCAAAATGGTGTGTGGACAGCGGACTCCAGCATCTTCCCCTACATCCATTTGGTTATCACTGTTCAGGATCCTGGGAATCCATATCTTAAAGCCTTGTTTACGCCCCGCCCATGAGGTTTGAAGCTGACTCATCCAGAGGATCCCTCTCGAGTGCAGAACTGGAAGTTGGTCGTGCAGGGCAGCAGCTGGAGGTCCATGACATAAGGCGTCTTGCCTCGGGTTTCTTTGCACCAGTGGGGGAGTCCTAATGTTGCCAATATCTAGTCTCCCCAATCACCCTCGGTCAGTGGTTCTCAAAATGTTGGAGAGCTCAGAAACTTGGGATTCACCAGGGAGACTGGCATTAGAGAGACCATGTGTGACGCAAGCAGCAGTTCTGTAAGGTTAGAGATGCTGTCCTCGGTAGATTTAACTGAACTTGACACAGCCTAGGTCATTTGAGAAAAGAGTATAAACTGAGGGACTGCCCAGATCAGGTTGGCCTGTGCCCATGTCTGTCAGCAATTCTTTTGATTGTTCATTGATGTAGGAAGGTTCAACCCACCATGGGCAGCACCATTCCCTAGGAAGGTGGTTCTGGGCTATATAAGAAAGATAGCTGCGTATAAACTCACCTAGGAGCCTTTAAGCTGTGTCCCTCCATCATTGCTGCTGCACTTCCTTGCCTGTGGGTTAGTTTCCTGATTGGAAATCGTGCTGTGTGGAATAGCAAGCAAACTTTGCCTTCAGGTTCTGCTTTGAGCTCCTCCCCTGATTTCCCTCAATGATGAACTGTAACCTGTAAGATGAAGTGAACCCTTTCCTCCCCTAAGTTGCTCTTGGTCTTGGTATCTGTCACAGCAACAGAATGAAACTAGAAGAGATACCTGAGTCTTACGGAGCTCAAATGATGTCACTACACGGCCAGGATACAGAACAGGGAGCTCCAAGATGTGTTTTCCCTGCTGGCATTTGGTCCTGCTTTTGTCCAATTTTTCCATGTAGTATCCCCCTGCCTTGCTCTGTTAAATTGTATGATGGAAGATTCTAAGTTTCTTTTTTTTATTTACTGTTAAGAGTTAATGCTCACAGTTAAGAGATTTCCTTGAATCTCATGAGATTTTTTTAAAACCAGTATTAGGGACTAGTAAAACTATGGGGATTTTTGAAGTTGAGCTAGATGCACTTTCTTTTATAAGATAGTCACATGGCTTTGAAGGTTAGGGGTGAAATGTCATAGTTTGAATATGAATGTCTCCCACAGGTTCATATTTTGAATTCCTGTCCCTAGATAGGGGTCTCCCAGGTATTTGAGGTGGTGGGTACTTTGGGATGTCAGGTTTGACTGGCAGAAGTAGCCACTCAAGGCAAGTCTTTGAAGGTTATATCTGTCACTGTCCCTACCTTGTTCTCTACTGTCTGGGCCATGCCACCACCTCACACTCTGCTATCATAGACAGAGACTCCCCATGCTTTCCCAGCTTGATGGAACCATCAAGCCACCATCTTTCTTTTTCATGCCCTGACATGTGACATAAATGGGTTTGTCATCCCCCCTTTGCCATTTCCATCTTTCACCCACCAGAGCTTAAGACCAATGAGCCAAAACCTTTGAAGACTGTGAGCTGAAACTACCCATTTTAGGAGCGGTGTATTATCTGAGGCATTTTGTAAAATGATGAAAAGCCAACTAACACAGAGGCTCTTTTACAAGCCCAGTCTCATATTCAACATAGCAAAGATCCTTGGACCCCTACATTGCCCCATGCCTGCACATGCTTAGTGACCCCTCATGTTCTCCCTAGGCCTAAGCTCCCATTCATAAGAGTCCCAGCACATGTAAATCCTATGACCATGTGATGGCTTAAATGAGAATGATTCCCTGGGCTCATATGTTATTAGAATGCTTGGTCCCTGGTTGGTGGAACTGTTTGGGAAGGATTGGGAGGTGTGGCCTTGCTAGAAGAGATGTGTCACTGAGGATGGAAGAGCTTTGAAGTTTCAAAAGACGCACAATATTTTGAGTTAGCACTTTGCTTTGTGTTTGTGGATCAAGATGTGAGCTCTCAGCTGCTACTCTGACACCATCCCTGCCTGCCTGTCACTGTGCTCAGCTCTGCAATGGTGACAGACTTGAGTCATCTGAAACTGTAAGCCACAAATAAACATTTCCTCCTGCAAGTTGCCTTATTTATCACAGCAATGGGAAAGTAACTAAGACAGGCCACTTGTAAGTGGGTTTATATTTCAAGCACAATGACTAGAATGAAATCGTTGATTCTGGCAGCCATCTGAGCTATCTCCCTAGGAGCCTGGGGAAGCCCAGGGTTTCTTTGCTCTCTGGATTCCTCTTCACTGCTCCTCCCACCGTCCTCACATTTTAGGGGTTTAGCAAGAACAGGCAGAGTCTGAGCTGAGTGACACCTTCCAATGCATCAGACAAGCAAGGGTGACAAGGGCTCTATCAACTGCCTGTCACAAAAGCCAGAGAGAAAAACAAAGGGCTTTTACTAGACCAGGATTGTATGCAAATTACCATTTTTTAAAGCAAAGGATTTTGCAAAAGGAATTTTACAGCTTGGCATGAGTGACAGGATCTCTGTCCTTGGAACCCTGTGCCAGTTGAGTCACCATCCCTCCCAACAGCATAGTGACACTCAGCTTCAGCATTACAGACGGGTGTGAAAGGGGAAACCTTCAACACTGATGAGCACAGTGGAAAAGAAAATGCTTAGGACTTGGCATAGGGAAGACTCTCCTGAGAAACACCAGCATTGGACTGTAAGGAAAAGGGTGGATTCACTGGCTACGGAAAAAAGAACCACCTTCCTCACTCCCAGCACAATGGGCTACATTTTGTTCATCCGCTAACTATCCTGAAAATGAGCACGTCTTGCCCTGTGTGCAGAAATCAACTGTCTGAAGGTGTTGGGAAGACTGCCAAGTCAGTGTGTACCTGAGGGACTCCAGGGAGAAGGAAGCTCAGAAAGACAGTCCTCCCCCCTCAAAACACTAAGGCCGCGTCTGTTGTAGGCAGCTCTGGACAAGTCCTTGTCACACGAACATGCCCCTTGTCCTCAGCTGTGCAACATCCTAGACCAGTTCCGAGATGCTAACACGGTCCAAGGTGGTGTTTCCCTCGGGTCTGAGATATGTCTCTTCCATCCCAAGGGAGAATTTCCTTCCATCTGCTTGTGCTATCTGCCTTGGCTAATGTGCCTCACCTTGGTGTTGGGGTGGGAAGCAAGATTGGTTCTGGATCTTGAGGAAAGAGTCTTAGTGGTTGACGTAAGTGTGCGGCTCAGCTGCCCTTTTTCCCTGAGTCAGCATCCCTGGTCCCCAGGAGGAATGTATAAATTCCTGTGGGTAGGAACCTTGTAACACTCTCGAGGGGGACCAACCCAGAGTAGGCTGGGAAGGTATAGAGTCCAAGAGAATGCAAGCCAAAAACACATATATCCATGGATGCCAAGGGCCTGTGGTCCTCCAGGGATGTGAAGATGCTCTGGCCAAAGTGCAGAACTAGAGCAAGGAGATTAAACAGCATCCTTCCTGCTGCCCAGAAACTTCATTGCTGCCAAGTCTGTGCATGTTGGTCCAGGTGTAACCACGTATGCTCAGGAGGGCCAGGGAGGGCAGAGCAGAGGGTCACTGTCGCTGCTCTGAGGAGTGGAGAAAGAGCGACATTTTGACAGCAGATACTGTCCCAGTTTCATGAGAAGCAGACACGTGCCTTATGCATGTGGTGACGAGCATGTGCAAGAACAGAAGAGAGCTGGGGTGCCTGCAGCTTGAGATATGATACTCTGCAGCTTCTTGCTCTTCTGAAATCAGTTCCAAACCAGTGGTGCATGTGCCAGAGTCCAGGATCATCCAGGATTGCAAGTCTGCAGGTCTGCAATGCACTGAGCATTGGACCCAGCAGAAGGGAGTTGTGGGTAGGGAGACTTCTTGATCCTGAGAGATCACTGCATCTGTCCACCCTAGACACTAGGGTCTTCAAACCATTGTTCTATGACCTGCACAGCCAAGGAGAAAAGAGGGCAAAAGTTCCCCCAGCTCAGGCTCCTGCCTGCAACCGTGAGAGGAGGAATGGAGGCCATCACATGTGTCCAAAGGGTTCTGGAAAGTCTCTCTGGAGCCACCTTCTCATGGGAAGTTGCCTCAGATGGGACCTTCAAGTATTCAGGCAATTTTTTTCATAAAAAGGCCAGAGGACACAAGTCTCTGGATTAAAGGCGTGATGGTGAGCAGGTACCAGCTGTCAGCACCACTGTTTGATATGTAAGTGCCAGGGAGTTAGATCTCTGCCAGGTATGTAAATGCAATGAGCTGTTAGAATCTTGGAGTCCACATCTGCAAGGTGTGTGGCCAAGCCCTTGGCAGGTTTCCCTGACAGCAGAGAGAGCCCCATTTCCAGCTAGCGATGGCCAGTAATCACAGAACTCCATCTGGACCCTGTGAACCGCGGTAGGAGAAGCTACACAAAACAGACCTGCTGCCACGAAGAGAAAAGGGAGGCACCTTCATGAACTCAGGGTTTAAATACATTTGAGGAAGCCTGAACACTGAAGGCAAAGTGGCGGTGGGTGACATGGCACAGAGTCCCTAGCATGGTCTATGCACAGAGAAAGACGCCACCAAGGAGTGTTATCCACACGACAGACTTGGGGGAGCTGGGTGCAGAGCTATCTCAGGGAGGAGCAAGGTCACGCTGGTGTGTGGAGGCAGCAGACAGTCCAGATGTGGGACTTTGGTACCTCCCAACACTCCCAAGGACCCACACCCTCAGCTCTGATGACAAACCCTCCCAGATGCCTCAGGCATGAAATCAGGAGCTCTGGCAATCCATACCTGACTGAAAAGCCATAAGACTGGCTTCCGGGAAGCGAGAACTGGGGAACAAGGAGCTCCCAGAGGTCCTGACCCGGCCCTGACCCTCCTGTGGGCAGCAGAGGCACCAGAGAAGTGAGGATTCCATCCTGGCCAGCCTACACTGCAGCCCTGACACCCTGGGTATCAGCTTTGTCTGAACTGGAATGAAAAAGTGCTGGCTTCCAGGAGACTTCAAACATCTCCCAGGACAGAGCGAAAACCAGCAGCACCATAGAGGCAGAATGCCCAGGATGCCCTTGAGATTTCAGGAGAAAAGAAAGCTACTCCCTGATTCTGCTATGGTTAATCTCAGCTGGGTGCCCACAAGGCCAACATTTACCTTCCAAATTAGGGTGCTCTCTGTGTAAGGCAGGACTGAATCTAGACCTTGATGGTGGAGTATAAATGATGCAGGCATCAGGAGGTGGAGGAGGGGAGTCCAAGAAGAGGATCCTGGTGTCACATAGCCACAGGCTGACCACAGCTACGATGACACTGGATGTCAGGAGAAACAACAACGCTGTGTGAGGGGCTTGCTGTGTGAAGTTTCTGTTGTATGAGTGCTCAGCATATGAAGTGCCATTGTGGGAGGTGTTCACTGCATGGAATGCTCTCTGCATGAGGTGCTGCCTGTATGAGGTGTTTACTGTGTGAAGTACTGCCTGTAAGATATGCTCTCTTCATGAGATGCTCCCTGTGTGGGGTGCTCCCTGTGAGAGATATCCACTCTGTGAGTGTGTTGGTTTGAAAGAAAATGCCCCCCCCAAAGGGAGCGGTACTATTAGGAGGCGTGAATTTGTTGGAAGATGTGTATCACCGTAGAGATGAGTTTCGAGGTCTCATATATGCTCAAGCCACACCCAGTGTCTCAGACCACTTCCTGTTGCCTGAGAGTCAGGACATAATACTCTCAGCTACCTCTGCAGCACCATGTCTGCCTGTGTGCCACCTGTGCCACCCTGATGATAATGGATGGAACCTCTGAACTGTAAGCCACCCAATTAAATGATTTCCTGTATAAGAGTTGCCGTGGTCATGGTGTCTCTTCACAGCAATAGAAACCCTAAGATAGTGAGGTACTCCCTATAAAGATCATCCCTGTAGGAGGTGCTCTCTGCAAGAGATGTTTGCTATGTGAGGAACTCCCTATAAAGGTCCTCCCTGTAGGAGATGTTACCTGTGTGGAGTATTTGTTGCTCCAAAGGTTGAAAGGATAACATGATCTGATTACATTGGAAGGAAGAAGAAAGGAGGGACAGGGAAGGTGACAGGAGGCCAACCCTCACCTGTGAGGGGGGATCAGCTGATCATCATGACAGTAATACCTGTGGAATTGGTTATCACAAGAAGCAACCTTCTATCCCAGGGACTTGAACCCTTAAGACTCCGTATGTAAGGGCATATGGAAAGCAACTGGGCCAAGGAGAAGCTGAAATTAATGTGGCTATTGCACCCAGCACTGCAGGGTATGGGCGCCCTGTGTTGGGCAGGGTGTGCACTGGGTCCGGGGTGAGCAGTATGCTGTGTAAAACAGCTCCTTTGGGGGTCAAGGAAATTCCCCTAGAGAGACACAGCTTTAAGCATCAGCACCAACATACAACATCTCTTCCTTGGCCTCTTAGCATCACAACCTGCCTAAGGATAGCATGGCCTGGCAAGCGAGGCCTTGCAGGAGCGGATCCTTGGGGCCCACTGGCCTCTGCTCTTGAGAGTTGCAGCAGGAAGGATAATGGGAGAGTCCCACCATGCTTGCCACCCCTACTACCTGGGACCCTGACACCTTCCCACAGCAGCTATGGTGGAAATGTGGGTTACCAAGAGCTCAGATCTCCTGCTCAGCACCACCCAGCCACTAACACTTCAAAGCCTCACAAGACACAAGCAATTCTGTCTTGCTCCTGTGTCTCCTCCTGCCTCCCTTGTCTTGCTGGCCTTTTGGATGGTAATCCTAGTTTCATTTCTGCTCCTGTGATTAAACAAAAAAAACATCTGTGGGGGGATAAAAAAGCAATTTCGGGAAGAAGGGTTTATGTAAGGTCATGGTTCCAGGTTACAGTTCATCACTGTGGGGAAACCAAGACAGGAACTGGAAGTGGCTAGTCACATCCACAAGCAAGAGCAGCAAGAAAATAAAGGCCTGCGTGCCCACTGCTCTGCTTTCTCCATTCCTAAACAATTCAGGACCCCAAGCCAAGGAACGGTGCCACCCACTTTTAAGATGGGCTTTCCCACATCAATGACCATAATCAAAATAATCTCCCGCAGACATGACCACGGGCCAACCTGATCCAGACAACCACTCATTGAGACTGTCTTCCCAGGAGATTCTACACTGAGTCAGTTTGACAATTGAAATTAACTAACCACAGCTGGAGAAGCCCTGAGAGAGCAGGAGCTAAGCCCCAAAGTCTACTGGGACTTAGCATGGCCCTTTGGAAGCCCAAATCCCCCCAGACCCAGGACTTTCAAACCAAAGAAGCTCACATTTTCACAATGAAGCATCGGATTCAAATGAATGACAGAGATGTCCACCCTAAGTCCCACACATTCTACCGTTGAGCAGAGGCCACTGGCATAGAGTGTCCGGGGTGAGGGGCTCTTCTCCTGCTGTCCCTCTGCCAGTGACAAGCCCAAGACAGCACTCTACCCTCCGCCTCACCCGTGATTCAGAATCTCTACGAGAAGACTGCTGAGAGAACATGCCATCCCAGCTTTGCTGTGCTGGGGAGCGGGTGGATAGACTTCCTGGAGAAAGCTCTGCCCAGCATGGCAATGCCAATCTCCCTCAGTGCTCTGTCTGTATTTCGGCAGAATGCCAGTTGTTTCTCTTTCTTGGCTGTAAAGGGACTCACTTCTGGGTGCCTCTTCCATTCAGCAGGTGCATCTCAGCCACTGTTTCAAGGTCCACGTAGCTGCTGTCTTCATTTCTAGACTTAAACGGCTCTCAGGATGTCTCTGGATGACAACTCAGTCTCGCCTCGGGCCCATCGGCCTGTCTTCACACACCTCCTCTCAGCCCCGGTCCTGATCCAGCCCCGTTATCACTGAGTGAGTTCTGTGGAAGCCAGTAGCTGCTCAACTCCCTGCTACTCTTGCTGTCCCCAGCATGCTCTTTGACTGCAACTTGGCATCTGACAGCTAAGCTGCAATTGTTACAGTGCCTAAAAGCAGTCAAGCCCTGGCCCTCCCCACTAAGGGCAATGCCAACGAATTCCATCCCAGGCCCAGCCTCGCTGCAGGTGACCCGGCAGAAGCCATGGTCCAGCTGACTCAGGAGAATGTCTCTGGCTCAGGTTAGAGTTAGCAGACCTGAACTGTCTGTCCTCTGCATCTCTGTCCACACCTGGTTTAGTCCAGGCTGGCCAAGTGCCTCATGCTATTGTGCACTGAGGGACTGAACCCTAACCCTACCACAGGTAGGACATAAAACCGTGAGTGCTAACAGGCTGTCCACACATCATGGTGCGTGTGCCTGGGAGTGTTTACATGCATCAGACTCAGATGGCCACTTCCACAGCTGGCTGCTCGCCATTCCAATCACATGTGATATAGAATGGTGCCTCCTCTACCGCCACACTTTCCTCCCTTTAGTAACAGAGGCCATAGCAGTTTCTAGTCATGGTCCAGGTGTCCCCCACCTCTAGGCAGCTGACTTCCTGTGGGAATCTTTGCTCATTCGTAGAGCGCTTTCCAGAAGCCTGAGGCAGAAGACAATCCTGACAGTTCTGTGTGTAATGGCCTTGCCAGCTTCCAGGGCCTGGTCACAAGGCTCGTAGGTTCTGGCTAGGGACTTAAGGCATGAAGCCCCTTGGGATGTACTCAAGGCAGTGGCAGTGACAGCACACTGGGTGGTGTCTTAGATGACAGCGGGAGCTTGTGATGTTTCCACAACTTCGCTTTCATAAGTCCCTCTCAATCTCAAAGTTTTGCTTTTTGTTCATAAGGTAAAAGCAAAGATTTGGACGTGGATTAAGCCAACAGTGAGGGGGGATGGAAGCAACAGATGCGGAAAGACACACCGGGCAGGACATCTGCTAAGGGAAGTGGGGAACCAATGGGCTCTGACAGGGTCTTAGCCCTCTCAGCCCTTTGGTAATGGAAGCTCTGACGTTTGACAGAAGAAAGGCAGCCCCAGGCCAGGACATTCTTAAGTTTTACCTCCTCCCTTAAAAGCTGTGGCTAGTGCCTTTTCTCACTTGCAAAGATTCTGTGTGCTGAACTGAGGAAAATCAGAAGGCAGAGGTAAGCCAAAAGAACAAGTCTATCTGCCGCAGGGGTCCCTGACAGCACCTCGGTCAGGAGCCCTTCCTGGAGCTTGCACAAGGTGATGAAAAGCACTTGCTACACTGCGTTGGCTTTCACCGGAGTCCTCAACAGCTGAAGGAAGAGGCACTCCTCACCCAAAATGCTCCCCTATTCTAGCTCTTTTGCTGTGTGTGTAAGACCCCCAACTTTAGAGAAGGGCTGGTATTTCCTTCTGGGTGTCAGTTTCCAAGGTTATTTCCCAGAAATCGCCCCCAAACTGGAGGCTTCTGCCACATTCTAACGCCTGTAAGTCTGAAGTCTGGGGTATTCACGGCTCCCTCCAGAGGCTCTGGGGAAGAACCGCCCTTTCCTCTTTCTGCTTTCCAAAAGTCCCCAAGCTCTCTGTAGCTTTGATGTGGCCTCTAGTGTGCTGTGTGTTTCCCCTCTAAAGTCAGAGCAGGGGATGGTGCTGGGCTGAAACCCCGAGGACCAAGCCGAGAGCTCATCCATTCTGAGCTCTGGAGTGAAAACAGCAGTCTGACAACAGATTAGTTCGTGAGTGCCACTGGGCACCAACATTGGGTGTTTTTCCTTTTCTGTGACCCAGGGCATCCCCTGACAAGAACGCAATGCCAGAAGGTCAGTAAAAGGGTGTGGAGATGAGCTACTCAAGAGACAGTTTTAGGGAGCAGCATCTGCTTTGTTGTACACGAACAACTACTTATATAGTGGACGCCTGTCAACCATGTTTGGTGAGCACATTACCTCAGATTGGACGGTTAGCGCATATACCACCTCCTCTACTGCCACACTTCCCTCCTTTAGGGAGGCCATGGCAGTTTCTAGTCATGGTCCAGGTGTCCCCCACCTCTAGGCAGCTGACTTCCTGTGGAATCTTTGCTCATTCTTAGAGCACTTCCCAGAAGGCTGTGGCAGAAGACAATCCTGACAGTTCTTTGTGCGATGGTCTTGCCGGCTTCCAGGACCTGGTCACAAGGCTCATGGGCAGAAGAAGTGTGGAGAGTGCAGACTGGCCAACCAGCCAGCCACTAGCTACTCAGGCTGCCTCAGAACATTCCGACTTCAGGGTCATGGTATGCCATGCTTCCTATTTAGAAGTGCGGTGTGCCCAGTTGGCTGGCTGCCAGGTCGTGCCTACATTTTCTCCTACACCGAGGGGTAAAGATTGCCTCAGGGATTGCTCTTCATGTTTGATATTCTCTCAGGCCTTATTTTTCTGAGATCATTTTGAGTCCCCATGTGGTGTCCGTGGGTTCTTGGTTTCATTTGGGGAATTTGTAGAGAGAGGTGATATTTGATTTGTATATGTTGCCTGTCTATCCTTTGTGGCTCATGCTGGGCAGATGGATGCTGACTTGCAGAAATAAGATGAGGAGCCATTCTGCCCTGGCATTTGCACTCAGTGGAGCCAGCCACTGTTTTATAAAATGAAGTCACTGGAAGCCACGGCTGTCACTTAGAGCAGGGTGCAGCCTGACCTCCACAGTGGCAGTTGGTCAGGAGTGGGGTCACAGCCTTACAGAAGAGGTCTGGGGAGCCCGTTCAGCAGGCAGGGACCCCGTGAAGGGGCTCCCTGAGAGGACCGAGTGCTCACTATACATCAACTGCCAATTTCCCAGCTTAATGTATTTGCTGTTATTGGCTTACGGCAGGTTGAATTGACATAGAGCACCTCAGCCGTTGTTCCTCATGTATCTCTGTACGCCCCCAAAACTCACCCTTATAAGGGCATTGTCATTAGGATTGCACTCTACCCCACGTGATTTACATCTCTGAAGACTCCAAATTAGTGATTCTCAACCTGTGGGTTGAGGGTCTTTTGAGGGTGAATAACCCTTACACAAAAGTGGTTCATCAGATCTCCTGCATATCAATTTATATTATGGTTCATAACAGTAGCAAAATTACAGCTATGAAGTAGTAACGAAAATAATCATTTGGTTGAAGGTCACTGCAACACGAGGTCACGGCATTAGGAAGGTTGAAAACCACTGATCTAAATGAAGTCACATAGACTAGGGTTTAGGACTTCAATTCACAGCGCTGGATGCAGAGAAAATTTCTTCCAGTCAGTCCCTTCCATCCACTGCCACCAGCAGTGTGCCTGGGGTCCTTGGGATCAGTCCAAAGCTGCATTTACCCATGCTGTCACATGAGAAACCTGATCAACAAGGTGGTTTGGTTTAAATCTGAAATGTCTCTCCGAAGTCTGGTGTCTAGAATGCAAGTTCCTCAGCTGCTGATAAGATTTGGAGAGGCTGTGGAGCCTGCAGGAGGCAGGGCCTCATTGGTGGATGTGGTCACTAGGTCAGGTCTTTGAAGGTCACACTTGGACCCTGTCTCCCTCCCTGCTTCCTCTCTATGTCCCTCCGCCATGAGCTGAGCTACCACCCCAGGCTTTCTCTGTCATGAAGGACTGAAACCCCTGGAGACCACGAGCCAAAATGAATGTTTCCTCCAAGCTGTCCCTGTCAGGAACTGCGGTCACAGTGACACAAATCAGCTTACTCAGAAGCGGCATGGTTTCATCTCAGCTCTCTTGGCATCGCTGTCCTGGGTCCACTCGCCTTGAATTCAGGCTTGGGTGTCATGTGATAAGCAGGCAACGGGAAGCTGTGAGGACACGAGACAGAAGACATGAGAACAGAATCAATGACAGCCAAGCTTATTTCTCCTGTGATTTGTTGGCTCGTTATATTTGTTTTGGCAGAAGTAGGACAGTGGCCATTGGCCTGCCTGCTAGAGAGTGCAGCTCCCACTTCCCTTCTGGAAGGTTGGAGAACCAGGACTCTGCCAGGACAAGGATTTTGGCAGAAATGCTGATGCAGTACAGAAAAGCCAGGGCTCTGGATTTTATGAGGGTCTCTTGTTGTTGGTTCAGTCTCCTTACACATGGCTCCATTGCTCATTGCAGCAACGAGCAATGAACATAACAGAAATCCTGCTTCATTCTGAGCCCCAGACTTCAGGAACCCTGACTTTTCCTCTGTGGATACTTGTATGATGGGCAAAATCAGAAGATGCAGCACTCTGGTCTTCCACATCTCCCTACTAAGAGTCCCACAGACATGGAACCAAGGCTGGCCTGTCCCATCTGAGGGACACCCCACAACCACCTCACTGGCCACTTTTAAAGAAAGGACCAATGTCCTGAATGCCCTCTTCCTGGGCTCCTGCTCACACCTATAACCAAGCCCAACCCTTTGAAATTGTCTGTTTTGTCTTGGGGCTTTTATTTCTGCCCCTTTGGGGTTTTGTAAAGGCTCCAAGGCAAAAGATGCTTATCTTAAATGCTGGCTTTGATGTTCTCCAGCCCTGCCCTCCTCACCTTGCTCTGTTAGCCTACAGCTCAAGCTAAGGACAAAACAGATTACTTTGTGAGATGTTGTTTAGCAACCTGGAAGCAGTATTGGAACACACGGATTGTTCAATGACTGTGTTTTGTGACCCACCATACACACAAACACACACACACACACACACACACACACACACACACACACACACACACTCCAGACACACTCCCAGGGACACCTGCAAAACTTAGCCTGTGTCCCGGGTATCCAGAGGGTTTGAGAAAAAGGTGTAAAGTGGAAGGAACACAGATGGGGACTGCTGTAGCTTGTTGGGGACAACTGAGGGCAGCCACTGGTCACAAAGGGTAATGAAGAGCTGCTGGCTGGAACACAACACAGCAGGAACCAGCTGCACCTCTCTTGTGACTGTCCTGTGTCTTTCCTAGGCTGACATGGCCACACTGTCAAACAGACTCCAACCCCAGAACCAGACAACGCTGCCAGCCAGGGCTCTCACCGTATTGCTGGTCAAAGACCTAGCATGCTAATGCCAGGCTAGACTACAGATGTGGGTTTAACCTGAGAGCCAGTTCAAGGACACACGAGTATTGACAAAGTTGGAAATCCAGGAGCTATTGTCAGGTCTGCCAGACCAGAGCCATGGGGCCAGGCACCAGGCAGACAGACCCCCTTGGATCTGTGATCCTAGAAAAGTCATGGAAACAGGAAGAAGTCAGGGGCATGACCACAGTAGCCAGGGCATGTGGCATATGCCAGGCAGAACCCTAAAGTAAAAGAGAGTCTAAAAGCTCCGGAAGAGGCTCTCAAGTGAAAGGGCCCACGTGGCCCCAAGGAGACTCTGGCCGATGGGGGTAGGGAGTACTGCTTCTCTGTCAGGTTTGTGCGGACTCTGAGGTGTGCTGGTCAGAAGAATGGTGTGGGGTTTTGTTGTAGTTTGGTTTGGGGTGGGTTTTTGTTTATTTGTTTGCTTGTTTCGCTCTTGTTTTGTTTTTCTCTCTTCCTCATGGTTTAAGTGACTGTTACCACAGAAGATACAGTTTGGTGACCAGCATTCCCTGGGGACATCCTGCAAGTTGTCTTTCTCTTGTGATAGGAGACAGACATCCCACACACTGTAAGCTCTGGCTGACTCCCGACCAGTGGAATGAACAGCCAGACTCAGGATTCTTCCCGGATCACGCTTTATTGGAGAGCACTCGGTTGAGGAAAAACGGGAGGCAAGAGAGCCTCTAGGTTGAAGGGAGAGCAGGAGGCGAGAGAGAGAGAGATCTAAAAATGGCGGATGCTTATATAGGGAGATATGACGTGACTCACGCCTTGATTGGCTGCTATGTACCCGCTGGCACCAGAGTCGTCGGGATTGGTTAGGGACACCTAGGTTATTGCGCATGCAGGAAGCGCCTGGACGCTCAGTCCTGAAGCATTGCCAAATATGGAATTTGTTTACCTCCAAACTGCGAGGATGCAAGCGTATGGCTCCCTGCAGTAAGCCTTGGAATAAGGGGACCCTCCACCAGAGTGTGGTGGGCAGCAGGTCCTAGGACTCGGGCCTGAGCACCTATTATCCCTTGTTCTCACAAATGCTCATAGTTTCTATTTTAACCCTAGAGAAGGAATTGCCAGAACTACACCTGCCAAGTGAGAGCAGAAAATCTCTCTGAACCCTGAATTCTATACCCAGGCCGACTCCAGGCTATACCAGGAACTTCAGTAGCCCAGCCCTGAAACTCATCCATTCTGCTGAGAAGTTGCTTTTCATCATGTTTAAAACAAAGTTACAATGAATACAGAGTAATCTCAAAACCCTGCTGATTTCCTAAAATGGCATAAAGGGTGAGAAAACACCTACAGATTAGCAAACTTTAAGTCTGAGTTGTTGAACAGAGTCTGGGTGGCTGCTGTACAAATGCCTGGGATGGAGCCCCAGTGACAGCATCTCAGGCTTCTTTCTGACACTTAACCTACTGTGTTTGGTTTAATTCAAGCGTTTTGATACACAGGGCTTTACAATATCCAGTTGCACTTCTAGCCCAGTAATGTAGCCTTTTTCTGGGGAGACAGACATCAGCTGAAAATACTTTGTGTCAAGAGATACCTTGTGTTCTACCAATTGGTTATCAAGATGGAAAGGTATGGGCCAGAAAAACACAACCAGGGAGCTAGTCTCGGGGAGGGGGTGTGCCAGGCAGCAACTCTTCAGACAGTGAGGAAAGAGAACAGAGTGAAAACGAAGACAGGCTCAGACATATAAAGTCTCCAGAGTGTTCTACCCCGGCCATGTTGGAATACACAAAACCACGTGCACATGAATTTTTACTGATGCCGTTCACACTCTAGAATCCTTTGTCTTAAATGTTCTGCTCAAGGTCAGGACCTTCAGGAGAGAGTACAGATGTCTCACTCTTGAACAGCAGGTCATCGCCTCTCTGTACCCATTAGAGGTGTCCCTTCTCATCCCCAGCCTCTGATAATTACGAAACTGCTTTCTGTCTCTGTAGATTTGCCCGGTGTGAGCATTTCAAATAAGTGGCCTCATTTATGTATCCTGTTTCCTGTCTGGCTTCTTACCTTATGCACAGTATTTACAGAGTGGACTACAATGCGAAACATATTGCTACGCTCCCTCCAATGGCTATATAGTATTTCCTTCCACCCGTGGGTAAATGTCTCAGTGAGTCTCACTGTTTTAGTCGTTCTCTTCTTCCACTGTGAGTTCCAGAGATCGAACGCGGGTCACCAGGCTTGCACCACAAGCACCTCTACTTGCTGAGCCATCCCGCTGGCTCCGTGAATTCATTTTTAATTCTCAGGCTATGTCCTCAGCAGAATGGCCGTTTTCAGGGCTGGGCTACTGAAGTTCCTGGTATAGTGTCTGGAGCCTGTCCGGGTATAGAATTCTGAGTTCCAGGAGATTTTCTTCTCTCGCTTGGCAGGTGTAGTTAAAGCACATTCTTTTTCTCAGATTAAACTAGAAAATATGAGCACTCATGAGGACAAGCGGCAATAGGTCCTCGGGCCCCTGAGTCCTAGGACCTGCTGCCCACCACCCACCAGATGTGTGAGCACACCTCCATGACTTTCCCTGCATCTGTGTTCTTTTTGCAAGCTGCAAAAACTGTTAGCCTCAGTTCCTGCACCATTTAGTGCCCACCAGGGACGCTGAGGCTGTGATTGCCCTTGACCCTGTCCACACTTACTGCTGTCCTGGTTGATGGGCCTTCAGTGTGGCTTTAACCTGCATTTTCCCCAGTGTGCCAGTCATTGTCACAACTTTCTTTTGTGGAAATTGTTCGTGTCCTTTGCCAACTTTTAAATTGAGTTTTGCCTTCTTGCTGGGGAGTTATGAGCGCTCGTCTTATCTACCATGCCTTCTTGATCGTATCTTGTAAACACAAAGAAGTATGGCACAACAGAAAGAGACAGAAGCTCAGACACAGCCTAAGGGAGGAACAGCGATGTCATCGGCCCCAGCTGAACTGCAGCCCAGCCAGCAGGCCCCTGGGCTCCAGAAATGTCAAAGACCACAGAACGAAGCACCAAGGCCGGCTGGGACTTCCAAGAAAAGCTTATGTTCTAGAATCCCT